>QPHH01000009.1:693765-906590 GCA_003574815.1 Aspergillus spinulosporus | reverse complement strand
AGGGCCGCAGGATCTAGACTGCCTAGCCGACACTATCATTCAATAGGCGTCCGTAACCGCAATGCGGATAGCCAAGGCCCTGTCTCTTATACACATCTAGATGTGTATAAGAGACAGCACTGAGACTATCCCCCGTCCTACCAACTGATATCCCTGCCCTAACAACCATCTGGTTTGCCGCATTCACCCACCCCACGATCCGTCAGCTATTCCCCGACACCCCAGGCGTGCGCTCATGGCTGACTGCTGCAAATCAGCAAGATCTGCACTCCAAGCCCTTCCAGAAATATATTAAGATTGTTGATTCCAACGCACGAGACGACCGCAGCCAGAAGCACGAGCGCATAATCGCGTATGCAAAATGGGACCTTTCGACGCCTGAGAAACGAGGGAGCCGGTATCCTCTTTGGCACCACAACATGCCAGCAGCTGAATGCGAGGTGTTCTTTGAGGGGGAGGAGAAAGAGAGGAGGAGAGTTATGGAAGGGTTTAAGCATTATTGTATGGTTCTTGCCTGATGCGCCCTGATCAGGGCCTGAGACTGAGACTGATGGGCATAGACCTTGATACTTTGGTAGTCCACCCCGACCACTAGCAGCGGGGCGCGGGCTCGATGCTTTGCAGTGGGGCTGTGATCTGGCGGACAAAGAGGGAGCTGCACTGTATGTGGATGCGAGTAGAGCTGGGGCGCCGCTGTATGAACGGTTTGGGTTTGTGGATGAGAGTAGAGGTGACTCTGGAGAGGGCGGAGCTGCGTCTATGCTTATAATGGCGCGTAAGTGCTAGGTAGAGAAAGCCCTATCCTTTGTATGTGTCCCTGTTATTTATATGCTGCGGTATTAGTGGAAGGGATTCAGTGGAAGCATCAAAGGGTAGGGTTGATAGGAACAACCTCGAGGCAAGGATATCTAATATGGAATTTTAGCATAAAACTCGTTGCCATGGCTGCCCTCTTGGCCATCAGGACTAGACAGTGATCAGACTTGGAAGCGAAGTAGTGGGTGTATGGCAATTTGATTATTATCAGGTCTGACGACTCAAGGCTATAACAGAAATTGGGTAACCACCAGCGATTCTGTATACCAGTTCCTGTTCCACTACAGCCGGACTACAAGCTACAAATCTTTCTAATATACCACACATTAAATCATTTGACAGCAGCTATCCCTTATTCCCAAGCTACTCGCGTCGTTTTAACCATTTACCCACATGGACATTGACCCAATCATACCCTAGCCTATCAGACAACATACAGTGCAAACGCCTTTAAGGCGTTCGTATCGTATAGCGAACCCCATCCGGCGTTGATCTCGCAGAAGAGATCGAGTTCCCATTCCAAGCCATGAAGACGCACAAATTCAGGCAGCTGATGGTAAGCCTGCTGCTGCATGGCCCCGAGAGGTTTAGAGCTCTCCAAATGATGCACGCTCCAGTTCTCGTATCCTTCTTTGTGCACGTATGTGGTGAAAACGGTTGTATCCGCCTAGTGTCATTCCAGTGAGCCACTCAGTGGCTTGTTGGTCCATCTCAAGTGGGTAGAAAGTAAGAAAGCCCAGGACAAGATATACACCACCCCGCTGCCTGCCCTCCTGCACCCGGATGTCGAACCACGTCACGCTAGCCCGCGACTATTCCGGAAAGATCACCTGGTGGTCGATTCGGAGGTCGTAGTCCTTTGAGCTGTGGATGGCCCGTTGAAATATGGATTGTTTTGTCCTGCATTTCATTGATATAATTGATTGCATTTGCCCCTCTCCCTTGGCCGCAGTCGTTACGGATAAGGTTCAAGATATCCCTGATGCTGGACATTATTTTTCATAGGAGAAGTAAATGCGTATTGGGTGTGGAAGAACAGGTAAAATAGAAGCGGCGGTAAATATTCAGACTTCAGTTGAGGAATAGAACTGATTTACAGAAAAATTCCACCTCCATGTATATTGTTCAAAAAGCTGTCAGCCTTGCTAGCCTTGTCAGCCTTCTCTGGCCCCAGTCTTTTGATGTGAACGTGCGCTTCAGCTACTGGATCAGGACAGATTGTTAGGGCTGTCATGCATGGACTTCTGTTTCAGGGTTGTTATTGGATAGAGTTGTCTTTTATCAGCCTTTCGCGTCCTCCCACGCGGTTTGTGGCAGCTTGGTATCATTCGAGACTTTGATTGCGCTTCTTATTGCCCAGGAGGGATACTGTATAGTATCTGAGAACTTAGCTTATTGTCAATATCGAGCCCTGCGGCTATGACAGACCACGGGCCATTAGAATTCCAATGAAAAGGACGACAAATCGATGACAACAGCCAAGTTACTGGTAGATCCCTGTGGCATTTTACAAACCTGGCTTAAGGGCAGATTGAGTTAGCAGCATACTTCTGCTAAAAGGTCAAGATTGCTGTCTATGTAGACTACTGCACCCGCCAGCTGCCGAACTGAGGTCAAACAAACTGTCACGGGTAGTGACTGGGAGAGAAGATGCAGTCATGGCGATGAGCAAAAGAAGCCTGAGAAAAGGGTTCATACAATAATCGGAAAGGCTCTTGTTATAGGGAGTGGAGGTCTGGGAAAAGATAAGGGTTAGATACCAAAGATTGTATTAAATCCAGACATCTGTATAACAGGTGCAATACTTCACAGAAGGTGAAAAAGGGTCTAAGCAGCCGTTCCCATTACTTGATAGACTTGAGCACTTCTGAAAGAAAGGGAGAATATTGCTGTGAAGCACGTTGTTCGCCCTCAGCACGGAAGAAAGGGGAGCCGGCTTGTCAGTCTAGCGGACTACGTGGTGGTGACTTGGTAGTCAGCCATGGTAGTATGACGGTCTATTTTTGAGTACTAGCTAATGGGATAAAGAATCTGGAAGTGGATGCAGTAGAAGTTAAAGGGCACAGCCCCAATCTTTAAATAGATAACGGGTTTCAGAGGCCGGCGATCTTGGAGTTAGCAAGATAATGGACCGCGACTGGGTGAGGGTAGATCATAGAAGGTAGAATATAGAAGGGTGTTCAGAAGGAAGAATTTGGGAGAGGGTCAGCTAGCAAGGACACTTTATATGCTCACAAAAGCCGGCAGATGTTGTAGTGATAAATAAACAGTACCGGGGCAGCTATCCTAGAGGAGGCAGAACTGACCGCAACAAGGAGCCATAGGTCCTCGCTTTACAAGATATGCTTACAACGTTTGATGTATTTAGTATGTTCACTATATTTTGCTTACCGAGAAGACTGAGACTGGGCATTACGAACCAGTGCCGCCAACAAGTGAGCGGATCTGACTACTAAGCGTCGTTAGTAGATTCCCACCCAGGGCGTCCAAATTAAATATATATATATATATATATATATAAAAAAGAAAAGAAAAGAAAGAAAGAAAAGAAACGCTCCCTCATGTTCATAATGCACAGAATTGAGACATCTTACACTGCTCTATCCTCTAGGGCCGGCTACCAGGTATATCACTTTGTCTAAGAACAGATCGGCCAACCCCAAGAGCAAAACACCAAAAGAGAGACGAGCGACGGAGTACTGGACAGGGCCGAGATATGACGAAATCACAGTGGACAAACGAGTCCGTATATGCTGAAGAACAGTTGTAAATTTCTTGATGTCTCAAATCAAGGCTGGCAGAAATAGGGCATCAGCGGGAGCGTGATATCCCTCTCCCAATCAAACGAACGAAGGCGACAATCCAGCAAAGCCGGTGAGCGTGAAGACGCTTGACAAAAGCACCATACGTCCTTTGTAGTCGTCCAGGAAATCCTTACAAAACGACGCTATTCTACCCTCAAGTCGTAGCATGCCGACACGACCCCGCGGCCGAAGGGGAGCCTACAGTATAGTGGGCGCCGAGTAATCTGCAGTGCAACGGTTACGCCTCAGATCCCTGGCAAGAGCATACGAATCAAGGAGCAGGAGCAAGGACAGTGCATTACCAACAAGGGCCGCAGGATCTAGACTGCCTAGCCGACACTATCATTCAATAGGCGTCCGTAACCGCAATGCGGATAGCCAAGGCCTCACCAT
This sequence comes from Aspergillus spinulosporus, assembly GCA_003574815.1. Classification (NCBI taxonomy): domain Eukaryota; kingdom Fungi; phylum Ascomycota; class Eurotiomycetes; order Eurotiales; family Aspergillaceae; genus Aspergillus; species Aspergillus spinulosporus. Next base: position 902,577 of record QPHH01000009.1, on the reverse strand, counting down.
TTTCTGCCAAGGCCTTCATCTGAGATCCCAGCTTGTACTTCGCTTGTTCTAGACGTTTTTTGGCCTGGAAGGACCAGCCGATGGCTGGTATACCGGGCCTTTATCCCGGTATACTACTCGCCCACCAAGGTACCAACTAGGATAATATACACATGGATTAGGGCTGAGACAATTAGGTGTACTCCGGAGCAGCTACCATGCGGCATTTTGGACGCTCAAGGCCATCATTAGTTAGCGTACTCGCTTGCGTAGTAAGTAATAGTGGCTTCCTGGCTAGCCTGAAACCTAGGCTGGATCAATCCTGAAAGTGGGCCGTCACTTATTGGGCTTCGTCCCATGCCCATCCAGGCCTCTCGCGTCGAGTCACTAGGAATGGAATTTTTGAAGACGCCCCTGACGCCCGGCCAGTCGCCAGAATAAGGCTGGGGGCGGGGTCTTGGGCCTGGGCTTGAATCTGTCGCAGCTGTGTGCTCGCTTACTGGCACACTATTATGTGCCGCACAGCAAATTTTTCCCCTCGTCCGTCTAAAGGTCTGGCTTTCTGGAATCCATTTGCCCGGGTACCTCTAGGATCTGTAACTCTTAGCCAAGCAGTTGCTAACGACGAAACTGGCGGCCCCGCCCGTCGAAATCGTCGAATTAGTCGAGATAGTCGAAATGAATTGAAATGGCCACTCATCGGACATCATTCGGGGTTTTACAGTCCTTGGTCGGCCGGTGGACGTTTCGACGTGGTCTGGAAGTGCCCAAGTATGTAGAGACCCTACGAAGTAGGTAGGTCAGCTATTTCGCCCCGTCCCGTCCCGCTTGACGTAAGCGTTACCAACATTACAAAGTCTTTTGCGTGAAAGATGAAATCATACACCCAGGGCCTGCCTCAGTGTGTTTGGAGGTCAGGTGAACATTACGACTCGGCTCCGCCCCAGTACGATCTCTGGTATACAGTTTGAGCCTGTCAGTACCATCAGTACCATCAGTACCATCAATACCATGAATTACGTCGATTACATCAATACCTCAGTACCTCAATACCTCCATTACATCAATCTACGTCAGCGACTACTTGTTCATTCGTTGGTTATATTGCGGCCATGATTGTCATCATAGAAGTAATTACCGATGGCAAATATGAAACTATATGTGCAGTCTGACAATACAAGACATGACCCCCTCTGTCCTGGTTTCTTGAAAGAGGGTGACCTTCACAGTCTGAGGAGAGTCGCTATGGAGAACATAAAATGGGCCAAAGATTGGTTATGGCAGCTTTAGGTAGAGTCAATCTCAGGCGTTGGGACTTGGATCTGCGTAGATGTGCGGCTATTAATTACAAAAAGGGTATCGTTTGGTAGATATCAATAAGACGGCGTTTAATAACCACGTTGGACCAATCACAGAGCTGGTTTATAGCAAGCATTATCTGGCGATGATACATCCAGTCGCGAGGGGAAGCAGTAACAATAACATGGAGTATTATGGCCTGGAATGCCGCGAGGCGAAGACAAGAGTAGTTGATCGTGAGAACCTGGTGCCGCATCTGAAGGGACTATACCAAACGTGACGTAGATCGAACCCTGTAGGACATGAATGGAATTTCCGTATTGGAGAATGGAGCACTTCCTGGCATTGCAGCGGGTCGGGACATTCATGACGACAATGAGAATTCGCTTGGGAAAGAGCAGTGAATGTTGTCAGATATCGTCTAGAAAACTACTGCCGGCTACTTTTATCAGAGACGGTTTAGTAACTTTAATCTTATTGAAAAAGAAATTATAATCTCTTATCCGAGACCAACTTTTCCGGGTATCGTAGCCCATGCATGCACACCCCTAACCGAAAACCTCAAACGCCAGACAGGAGAAGGTCTAAACCTCATCTTGGTGCAAAGAAAAGGAGAAAAGCAGAGTCATATAGTACAGAAGTCCACCACCATCGACACAACTGATACCCAGACAGTCAGTCCAGTGAAGAGCACAAAAAGCAAGAAACTGTGTAGAACACCGTCGCCCAGAAGATACGAGAGTTAACAGTATGCATTCGCTCTCCTCTCGCGGGTCAGGGCGGCGACCTCCTTGCGTAGCCGCTCATTGACCTCCTGCAGCTCCTGCATGTATGTGATCGCGTTGCTCAGGATCTCGGACTTTTTCAGCGACGCCGAGGACTTGACGCCGTTGCTATTTGAATTTGTCGACGAGACGGTCTTCGACACACCAGACGTCTTGACAGACATGGCCTTTTCCAGAGCAACGAACTTGGCGTTCATGTTTGTACGGTAGCGCTTCTCGATGATATTGTGAGCGGCGCGCTTGGCGGCGTTGCGGCCACGGGCGGTGTTCTCATCACCGTTGGTCGCGTTTGCAGCGGCTCGGGACCTGCGGCCGGTCGTGGTAGTTGTTGGTCGTGGTGGTGGCGAAGGTTGCTGTGGTGAGAGTTCGGGAGAGGAGTAGCGACTCGACGAGTCTGAAATCATGGAAGCCTTGCGTTTTGGTTGTTGAGACTGAGTGCTGCAGGGATCGATCGTGCTCTGCGGCTCGGTCTTGATGTTCATAGGCATGGCAATTGGCGAAGGGAGGTCGAGTGTAGAGGCCGACGGAGGCGTCGAGGCCATGAAATTGTTCGGCGAGAAAGATTGGTCGTCGCTTTCTTGGTCCTTTACCATACCCCATATTAGCATACGGGGACCATAAACGAACGGATAGGAAAACGGAATAGACCTACAGAAGAGACCGACTCGTCATGCGAGACGGTGAACCCGTTGATGTCTGTCGGGGCAGCAAAGAAATCGGCGGGCAGCTCCTTTGCATCCCAGAGCATATCGTTGGGGATATCCAGAGGGAAAGGCTCGGGGATCATGGTGTTGAGGGAGAAGAGGTCGATGGCGCTGTCGTAGGACCAATTGGCCGACAGAGGATCAGGAGACATATACGCCATTAGCTGATAGCTGGTTGGGTAGCGGAATGGCAGGCGTCAGCGACTGTGGGCGGGAGCCAGAGAGCTAGGTTGGGTCAGGTCGTCAAGCTGTTCGAATTGTCTTAAAATGGCAAGACCAGGTAGAGATGATGAGATGTGATGCGGTGGCAATGTATGAAGACGGCGGATGGAAAGACTCTTTGTTTATATAGCAGATATGTTCCCGACACAGCACCCGAGCGACCAGGAAGGAGCCGTGATGGCCATTGGCAGCAGATGACAATCTCTGCGCGGTGACTTGCTCGGTGCAGGGCAGCCGAAGTCACCCCAGCCGGATGCTGGACATCCAGATGGCGCCTGCTAGTGCTAGCAGATTCGAAGTGGGCATCGGCCGGGTCCGAATGGGGACATAGTTCGAACAATGGGAAAAATAGGAAGCCCTGCCCATTTGGGTGCGAGCCTGTCCATTGACAGGAGTGGAGCGGCGGACCGATCGTGGATCCCTTGACTCGTGTAACGGCCAGACTCTAGAGTGTCAAGACTCGCAGCCTGACTGGTCTCGGCCGGGCCTCGGGCCCGATGCCTCTCTGGCCTTACTCATGTCCCGGGGTGCGCTCACTCTGTACTGAGTGGGATCAGTGCTGTGTAATTGCCAAATCCTGGCTGGTCGATGGGCGACGGCCGTCTCGTCTGGTCTCGTCTGGTTACACAACTGCGATCATTTCGATCATTTCGTTTCGAATGCTGGCTCGCCCTCGTCTTCTTGCCGCATTCTGACATCAACAGGAACCTGTTATTGCAAGCATATCGGCGCCCTCCGTCGCCAACGTGGTCGTGGCCTGACGGATACAGTGTCTCCCGCATCACCTCACCGGTCACCTGCCACGCTCGACTCGTCATTTCGGCGCGGAAAGCGGTTTCCAGTCGCGGTGGAGCTGGACCCTGACCCGGCCGGCTATAATCATATCCGGTCGCAGCCGTCGCAGCCTCTAGCAGTCTAGCAGTCTCAGCTGTCCCAGCTGTCTCAGCCTGTTTGCTAACCGCATCCCGCGTTAATTATGCCTCAGTTATGCCTCAGTTATGCCTCATTTATGCCTTAGCTTGTGCTCCGCCCATGCCCAGCGAGGAGCGATGAGCCAGGACAACGGGTCTAAGATCGCTGGTAAGGCTCTTTTCAGATTACGTAGGATCGCCGTCCGTATCTTATTTGTCGGCCATATTTGTCGGCCACTCAGATGGACCGAATAAAAGAGGTCGCACTCTGGAAACCACATCCCGCCGTTAGACTAGTGGTACTGCGGAGACGACGATCTGCCGTCGAGAGCCCCGTTGACATCTGCACGGGTAAATTTACTGCAGAAGCTGATGCACCAGTTGCCTCATCGCTGCCGGTCAAAAAAAAGGAAAAAGAAAGGGAAAAAGGGAAAACCGGGAAACGGGGGAAAGGGCAAAACGCGCGAATTCTTCACGCATCACCTGCCGATGCTCTTTCAGTTGCAGACGGTGAGTATCTGAGGATGCTGCAGATCGGGCCAGAGGCTGGACCCTCTGTTGACGTTTCTAGGGGTACCTGCGCCGTTGAGGCTGCAGCATCCCATCGGAGCGAAGCGACCGGAGTTTTCCCCGCGCTAGAGATTCTTCTCAACGCTGGATTCCGATCCAGCCCTAATCTCGTGTGCAGCGCGGGCCATGGGTTGCCGCCGGATGGGCGAACCGAGCCGAGCGTCTCCATCAGGGCCAGGCGTATCCGGGTGATCCGATCGTCGATTCGAAATACAGAGGTCGGTCGATGCAGGCCACTTGAACGATCGCGATTCTTAGTCACCTTGGTGGCTGCCGGTGACAGTCGAGCTCCAGGCCATCCATTGTCCGGTACAGATCCAACCTACATGCCCCGCGCCGAGGAACAGATCAGAGAGATCAGAGTTCAAGTGACCGAAAGTATTGAGCGACCCAGTCAGTCCAAGTTGATCGTTCGGGTTCCAGCCCATTCAGACGTCGCGATGACATCTTCCAGTCAAGAATGATCAGTTGATCGCGCTGGGTAGTTGGATTGGTGATTTCCAGTTGAGGATGAACAATTGCCTTTACGTAGAGCAGTCGAGCTGATCCATCACTCCAGAGCGCACATACTGGCATATAGCTTCTTTCTCACTCCACCCGAGGATCGCGGGGCTGCCCAGGCTGGCGGTCGCGAACAAGTCGTGTTGTCGTCCGTATAGGGCCGTCCTGAAGCGACAACGCGTTGCTCTAATCTTGGCCGGGGGGGTTTTGGCGTCTTGACGGCCAGAATTGAAGAGGACCGACTCCTGGATATATGGCACGACGACCGACCGGTCGGGGTTTGTTGCGGGGAACGGGCTTTGCTATTCATCGTATGTTGGAGAATGCCTTATGGATATGATCTGGCCTTTGCTGCTATGCTTTGTCAGCGTCGTCTGGCTAGACTGAATGCAGACTGAATGCAAACGTAGTGCACCTTGACCCGGTTTGCCAGTCACCATCATGTTGGGACGGACGTTTCTGTCGATAATTAGGTTGAAGAGGCATAATGAAGGTACGATAAAACACAGGAGATGAATAAATCTTATGCAGTAATAGCTATTGTGATGAGTAATTATGCAATTATGTCATCGGGAAATTTCGGTCCACATCCGGACTGGCCCGGTGTGTTCTGACCAATCAGCGTGTCCCAATTCTCATCTCGGCCAAAAATTCCGGATGAGCTCACTCGGCGTCAACGGGGCACGTTCGGAGATTCTCGCTCGTTCAAGCTGTTGAGCCATTGACTCGTGAAACCAAGACTCAAGAGAAGAGAGTTGTATTCATTGGCTGGGCAAAATTCTAATTACATAACAGAGTCGGGATTGGGATATCATTACGGGAAAACACAGTCAAATCAGAAAAAACGCTCTCGTCACACGTCGCCCTGCCTCATACAGCGTCAGGCGCAGCCTCCACTGTTAGACGAATCGCGGTCTGGCCAGGCGTCGAAAGTTCAGAAGCTTCCGTCATAGTCAACCATCTCACCTCTAAGCCGCCGGCACGCCACCTGTGCCGAAAAGCTCCATGTGTATACGGCTCTGGTCCACGCCCCTGGCCACAAGCGCCTTCTGGGTATCGAGCATGAACGCCGTCGGGCCACAGATGTAGTACTCGGTCTGCTTATCGCCAAGGAAGAGATCCTCGTCGGCGATCTTGGACAGATCCACACGACCCGCGTATGTGTAGTTCTCGCCCTGCTTGTCGGACTCTGTTGGCACTGTCAGGAAGTATGTTGTCTTGAGGTTCGGGAGGGACTGCAGGTGGGCTTGGAAGGCCCGCGATGCGGAGGTGTGTGCACCGTGGATGAAATGCACAGGGCGGGTGCTGGATTCGGCGGTGCGCAGCGTGTTCACCATTGATGTCATTGGGGTAAGACCGACGCCTGCGGAGATCAGGACGAGCGGGCTTGACGCGGCGGGGTCCGCGAGGTGGAAGTCACCGTAGGGGTGGGTGAGCTTGACAATGTCGCCGACATTGACCGTGTCGTGGAGGATGTTGGAGACGTAACCTGGGTGTGCGGGCGCGGACGGATCAGAGGCATCCAGGCCAAGGTCCTTGCGCACACTGATACGGTAGTAGGTTGGCTTCGGCTGGTCGCTGAGCGAGTACTGGCGGCATTGCGGGTGGTTGAGTTGCGGCACCGGCACCTGGATAGAGACGTACTGGCCCGGGAGGAAAGAGGGCAGGGGCTTGCCGTCAACGGGCTCGAGGTAGAACGAGGTGATGACATCCGACTCGCGCTCTTTACGAGCGACACGGAAGTCACGGAAATCAGTCCACCCATCGGCGGCCTTGTACAACTCGGCCTCTTTGCCGATCATGATGTTGGCGAGCTGCCAGTACGCGGCCGCCCAGGCTTCGAGCAGGGGAGGCGTGAGTGCGTCGCCGAGCACTTGGCCCATTGCTTCAAGGAGGAACTTGCCGACGATCTGGTACCCCTCAGGCTGGATCGCGAGCGAGGCGTGCTTGTGGCAGATGCGTTCGACGGCCGGCGAGAGAGCGCCGAGGTTGTCGATATTGCTCGCGTACGCGAAGAGGGCGCCGGCAAGGGCGAGCGGCTGGTGGCCGTGGGCCTTGTTGGAGACATTGAACACGGTGTTGAGCTCGGGGTGGGCAGTCAGCATGTTGTCATAGAAGGTCTTGGTGATGGTGGTGCCATGTTCCTGCAGGACAGGCACGGTGGCCTTGATGAGCTGGATTTGTTCGGGGGCAAGGGACATGATGACGGCTGTCTGTCTCTGTCAGAGGAGATCTGAAGATATTCGCAAGAAGTACGAGTATCGCCAAACCAGAGGAGACCAGCCGTATTTATACTGCTGTCGTTGCCGCAGTATAGAAATTTTCTGCAGGACGGAGTTATCCCGGCATTCGCCATTTGGCGGGTGCATTTCCGCGGATGATTCGGTGATGGATGGCGTGGTCCCCGCGAGATTTCTCCGCGGAGTAGCAGAGCCAGGCCCAATAGGCTATTTCGCATTATTGAGCCTGGCAAGATCTTCACAAGCAACTTTCAAGTGTCAACTGAAGACAACAACAACAACGACGACCACGAACCAGCGGGGCCTCCAGGACGTTGATAATGCACGACCCCTGCTGGAAGCGGGGAGCTTGTGAGCGATAGAGTTGGCTTGATAGCGGTTATGCACGCCAACTGGCTGCTGCAACAAGCTTATCAGCGGGCGTCGACGAATCGCAGGACGGCAGTTATCTATATCGTCGCGCTGCTGTTGGCGGCGATGCTACGGTTTACCGGGGTTGTCACAAAAGTACAACCAGGGTCTCGGTCTGCGCCATCCATGGTCTCAACGCTCATGTTAGCCGAACTGAGCCCGCAGAGCCATGGCGAAGGGTTGGCGGGCCCGACCGAAGGAAGAGCCTCAAGGCCAGCCCTTGACATCTAGACCATCGAGTCGTGACGTTGCAGACAGCCCTCTAGAGTCGAGCGCGGGATATAAGATGGCCCGCGGAGACAAGCGCCTGTCTCTTTGGATCCGGTCGCAAGACAATCAGACAGTCACCAATTCTTCCATTGAAAGACCATCCGTGTATTGCTGCAAAGACCATTCCTTGAGTTTGAACTCTACAAAATGCGCGGCCGCATCCCAAGCATCCTGAAGCCCTGGGGAAGACAGGAGACCCAGGGTGATGCACCCGTCGTGCGGCGCAGTCGGAGCCAGCTGCCGATGCTGCATCTGGCCGACACGACGCGCAATAATTTCATCGCGACGTCTGGCGAGTTCGTCGGCACGTTTCTGTTCCTGTTCTTCTCCTTTGCTGGCACCCAGGTCGCCAATACGCCGAAACCGGTCGACGGGGCGCCGCCGAATACCGATGCGCTGCTGTACTCGGCGCTGGCGTTTGGATTCTCGCTTATGGTGAACATCTGGGCGTTTTACCGGGTGACGGGGGGGCTGTTTAATCCCGCTGTACGCTTGCCGTCTGTTACTGGGTAAACGGGTCGGCCGTGCTAATGTGCATGATTGTGTCCAGGTAACCCTAGCCCTCTGTCTCGTCGGGGGGATGCCCGCCTACCGCGGGCTGTTCGTCTTCGCCGCGCAGATCGTCGGGGGCATCGCGGCGGCGGGCGTAGTCAGCGCCTTGTTCCCAGGGGATCTCAATGTCGCCACGAGACTCGGAGGAGGCGCGTCCATCTCGCAGGGCCTGTTTATTGAAATGTTCCTGACCGCGCAGCTCGTCTTCGTCATCATCATGCTGGCGGTCGTCAAGCACAAGGGGACTTTTCTTGCGCCGGTAGCGATCGGAATCGCATTCTTCGTGACGGAGATGATCGGTACCGCTTCCCATCCTGATCCTGTCGCGGCGCATCTCTGAACTAATCCGGTCGGCAGGCGACTACTACACCGGGGGCTCTCTGAATCCGGCGCGGTCTCTCGGACCGGACGTGATCAATCGCAGCTTCCCGGGGTACCATTGGATCTACTGGGTCGGCCCGCTACTCGGATCGCTGCTGGCCTGTGGTTTCTATTACTTCCTGACCTTCTTCTCGTACGAGAGCGTCAATCCGGGCCAAGACTATAACGAGTGGGAGGCGAAATGGGGTCCGAGCCCGAGCTCGTGGGATGCATCCATGCGCCAGCCTTCGTACTCGGATACGACGACGCTGAATCGGGGGATGTCGCCGCAAGATAGTCGTGCTGCTAGGAACGGAAAAGGGAATTGGAACGAGGCTCATGGTGCGCATGTCCCCCCGCCGGCGCCGCCGGGAGAAGAGCAGGTGTAGCAGGTGTGGCTTGCTCTATGGCCGACCGGGCTTTGACTGGAATCTGGCTGCGATGGAATCTAGCTGTGGTGGGAATCTGGCTGTGATGGAAATCTGGAGGTCTGTGATGCTCGCCTGTCGGCACATAACACTGCGTGATATGGTTCTTATGGTGATACTGCATGCAAGACCTAATGGGCTGATCCTGCCCATATTTGTGATACTCCGTAGAGACTCCGACTCGCTCCTGAAGGCATTCCTGCCCCATCCCCCACTACGCCAGCGCCCAATAATGAGGCCTGGCCGTCGCTTAGTCTCACAGCCCTACCAATCCTCTTCGCCCAAGACACACCAGGTAACAAACCCTGGCTCGATCAGCGCCGATCCCTGGAGCTTCTGGCTTGGCATCTCCTTAATCGTGGAGTTGCAGTTCCGACCCGTAGCGAGACCCGTCGCGCCTCCTTGACCTCCTCCCCTCTTCTCCTCCCCTTCTCCATCATCGTCTCCAGTCACGCTGCTCATTTGAGCATCGTATCGACAATGGGCAAACAAACAAACGTTGGCCCGCCCTCGCCGGGCTCGGGCGACACCTACGACCAGCAACTCCTCGCCAAATTGGGCTACAAGCAGGAGCTGCGCCGGTCGTACTCGACGGTGCAGATCTTCGCCATCGCATTCAGCATCATGGGCTTGGTGCCATCGATTGCGTCCACGATCCCGTTTTCATTGCCTGCCGGGCCTGCAGGCATGGTTTGGGTACGCCCCCAGCCCATCTACGTCTATTGCTGCTACCATTCGCTGTCCGTCAATGCGCATTGTGCTAAAATTTGTTTTTCATAGGGCTGGTTCACTGCCAGTATCCTTATCTTCTTTGTCGGGCTGGCCATGTCAGATATGGCATCGTCTATGCCGACGGCCGGTGGGTTCTACTGGTGGACGCACTACTTTGCAGGGAAGAAATTCAAGCGACCGCTGAGCTTTCTGGTGGGATATAGCAATACGCTCGGGTTGATTGGGGGCATTTGCTCGGTTGATTGTATATCTCCTCCCTCGTTCCAAATTTTCATTCTTCTGCTACTATGGAGACTCGGTGATCAGGTCCCGGTTCGCTGACAAGTGGCTGTGACGAATAGACACGCTCTCGCTGCTGATTCTCGCCTGCATCTCGATCGCCCGCGACGGCAATTGGTCTGCCAGCAACGGGATAATCTACGGCCTCTATGCGGGCCTGATCCTCGTCCACTCCCTCGCCACGATCATCACGAGCAACATAATGCCGCGTATCCAGACGGCCTGCATCTTCATCAACGTTGCCCTTATCATCGCGACCGTGGTCGCATTGCCCGTCGGCAAGGTCACTCGCGGCGGGACCCTGAATTCCGGCTCATTCGTCTTCGGACACGTCGACAACCTCTCCAACTGGCCGACGGGCTGGAACTTCATACTCTCATTCATGTCGCCCATCTGGGCGATTGGCTTTTTCGATTCCTGCGTGCATATGAGCGAGGAGGCGAGGGACGCGCCCAAGGCCGTGCCCCGTGGGATCCTGTTCAGCGCGGGGAGTGCGTGCGTGCTGGGGTTTCTAGTCTTGAGTGTCCTGGCCGCGGTCATGGATCCTGATGTTTCCAAAACGGCAGAGACTGTCTTTGGGCAGCCAATGGCCCAGGTACACTTCCTTCTCAGTGGTGGTTTGGACGGGCCAAGTGTGCTGATGATGAACAGATCTACTATGATACTCTCGGCAAACGTGGCGCGCTGGGCTTCATGGCCGTCCTGATCCTTATCCAGTTCCTCATCGGGCTGAGTTTGGTACGTCGCGTGCGCTGCTGCTGTTTTTAGGTTCCACACTCCTGTATGACCCTCTAACAAATCACCTACAGATAGTAGCAGCCTCCCGCCAGGTCTTCGCCTTCAGCCGCGACTACGCCCTCCCCTTCTCTCCCATTCTACGCAAAATCACCTCGCTGAACGGGCAGCCCCAACCGATCAACGCGATCATCTTTCTCGGCGGGATCTGCGTGATCTTCGGTTTGCTGGCGCTGATCAACAGCGTCGCAGCGAACGCGCTGTTCTCGCTCTTTGTCGCCTCGAACTACGTGGCCTGGGGCACGCCGATTCTGTGTCGGCTGGTCTGGAGCAAGAGGTTTGTCCCGGGGGCGTTCTATACTGGCCCGAAAGTTAGCGGCGTTGTTGCCGGTGTCGCGGTGGCGTGGCTGGGCTTCGGCTTGGTGTTGAGTATGTTTCCGACAGTCAAGAATCCTGGACGTAAGTACTCGAGCCGTTTCATTTTTCTCTTTTCAGTGGCTGTGAGTCGCGGGCTGTGAGGCTAATGGTCTTGGGTTGGATGTATAGCCTCAGAAATGAACTTTACCGTCGTGATTAATGGGTTTGTCTGGATTGCTAGCATGCTGTACTATGCAGTTTACGCCCGCAAGGTCTTCACTGGGCCGAGAGTCACCCTCGCCGAGGGAGAGGGCGTCTCTTCGTCATTTGGTGGCACGCAGACGGAGCCAGAAAGAGAGGTGAACAACGAGAAAAAGGTCGGTACAGATACAACTCCAGCTGGAGGATGGGATACAGCGCAGCAGCAGACCGGGAAGACAGAAATAGATGCTGTCTAAAGACCAGAAACCAGGGAATGTACACAGCGAATACACATTTATAGAGTGAAGATAGTCTAAACCGACCCTGTGATAAAGCACTGGGAAAGAATTAGAAATATCTCTACACGGGAGGACCCTAGAAGGAGCAAATCGTCTTGTAGCCCTCAAAAGTTATTGCCCAACGTCCTGCAATATAGATACAAGTGGGAGGAGCTGTGATGGTAGAGGTTGTAGCTATGCTGTGTCTATGCTGTGATACTAAATACTGACCGGCAATGACTGTTCTTCATGTATGACCAAAGCAATGAGTACGCATACCGGTCAACAGTAGTGGTAATGAAGCAGCTGGTGCAAGTAGCAATCAAGCAAAAGGCACAGACACAACATGCAAGGCATAGATCCGACGTGGCAAGCATACACTGCCCAGTTGGGATTCTGTCCATGCTATCCAGGTCATCTACAGCCAGTTCCGCAGTAGACTCATTCGCCCGGCTATATTAGACACGCTTCACTGCCATTCCATTCATATTGATATACTTCCATGGCGTCAGCACATGCCTTCCTCCTTATGGTCTCCCCCTCTCCTCATCCTGATTGTGCTCTCTTGGGGATACGTAGAATATCTGGCGTATACTGCTTCCTCTGTCAAGTCAATCTACTTTGACACCCTTATCGCGAGAGGTCACCGCAGCACGAGCCTTATGGTGATGGGAGATCGAGGACTAATCGCAACAAGACTCTCGATCACATTCTCTCATGGACTGCGCTTGATCGATGGACAGAACACCCTCGTCGCTCCATGTGACAGCAATCTCTCGTGCGAAAATGGGAGGCACTGACGCCATTGGGGTCCGTTTATGACAACGGATTGCGTGTACTTCGTCCCATATTGCAACGTCTGAATCTCCAATGACAAGGAAGACCAAAGTAGCGTTTACAAAACACACAATTGGCGAAAGACTTCGTCACCGGCTAAGTGTGTTCTCCAATCGACGAAGAGAAGGGTTCCCAGCTGTAGGCACTTGACTAGATTAAATCAGTTCCCAATACAGTGAACGGAGTAGGTATCAAGACCCTTGTGCCGTACTGTACGTTCATAGCCTTCCAAGCTAAACACTACACTTGATTGCTGGATGCGATATCTGAAATCCTATCGGTCGCCTGTCGACTGTGCGCACCAATGATCACTCCATAAGACCATTTCATGGAATCTCATTGATTAGTCTACTGGCTCTGCATCAAGCCCCAGCTATGTTGCGCGTATTCGGTTGGTTTGTGACTGACTTGAATTCGTGGATGCGGCTTCAGACATGGATATATTCTACATGACTACCAATCCTTCTAATACAGCGGAGTGCCCGACTCCTTTAAATTGCCTCTCATTCACAGACCTAGCATCTTCATTTTCACTCATTTGCATCGCCTTTCTCAACCTCCATCTTGGTCCACGTACATACACAAGACCAACCAACGGCAACACAACGGCCATGTTCAACCCAAGAAGGGTAAAGGACCATCCCCAGCCCATGCCCTCCAGCATATAGTCAATAACCGCAGCAAAGAGGGCCCCCAGCCAACATCTCACTAGATCAGCCGCCCCCTGTGTTGCCACAGCCTGGGCTGGATAGAGGTCAATTAGGAGCGTATATATGATCCGCAGCAGGGGTGTTCCGCTCAAACCGATGAGCGCCTGTAGAGTCAATGCGGCTGCAAGAGACTGGCGGGTTTGGATGACCCAGCCGTACGTGATTAGCGACAAGGAAGCCAGGAGCGCGAACGGCGCTGCGACTTGGAGCCTGGCAACTTCGTATGGAAAGTCCGCGTCTGCCGGTTTATGTAGATCGGCTTGTTTGATTGCCTGTTCCTGATGTCTCTGAATCCTGCGGTAGTTAATATCGAGCAGCCTTCCGCCAATTATTGAGCCAATGCAACCTGCAATTCCGTACGGACTATGGAGGGGGCATTGTGTCAGCAATTTTCTTAATTATATTCCCAGAAAAAAAATGTGAGAGGCTGTTTACAGGAATGAGAACCCGACCGATAGCGTATCGAGGCCGTACAGGCTGCCATAATAGCTTCCAGTGGTCGCCCACATAGCTGTGACGCCTGAATAGAACAGACTGGTGAATACAACGAGGATCAGGGCGTTCTTTTTCGCGAGAATGGTGAATGCCCTTAATACCTCCGCAGCACCAATGCGTCTCTGATGAGAGGCCGCTGAGCGCCCTTGCTGTGTGCATGAGCGCTTGTAATCTGAACGGCGTTGCAAATAGCGCCGCATGTTCTGCACCACAGTCCGCCTCCACCAGCCTACTGGCTTGATGGAGCCATTCCCGACAACACTGCGAGCAGTCTCGGAGATGATGCAGATGTACGCGAGCAGAGCCGCACCGCTGCTGATGGCTAGAAACCGGAAGATGCTCCTCCACCCAAAACTCGGTTCCAAGAGGGCCCCAATCACTGGGCCAAATGCAAACGCGCCCATAACACTGCCCTGCAAGGGACCGATATATCGACCTCTTTCCGCGGGCGACGAGATATCCGCTGCAACAGCGAATCCAAATGGAATGGCGCAGCTGCTGCCCAGACTCTGTAAGCATCGGAGGACGATGAGAGCGATATAGCTGTCCTGGGCTGCGAGCCCGATATTGGCCGCGGTATAAAGCGCGAGCGTGACCATTCACGCGATGCGGCGTCCTTGGAGATCAGAGAGTGAGGACATCAGCGCTGGCGTGATGCCTTGGACGAGAGAGAAGACGGTAACGAGCAGGTTCATCTGCGTCGTGGTCACGCCGTACTCGGCCTGCAGGATGGGTAGGACGGGGAGCACGATATTCGTTGCAATCATGGTAATGACCATGGCGATGCTCGTCAGACTGATGATGAAGATTTTCCCCTGGATGCTTGTAACGCAGTAAGGCTCAGAGACCGCAGTCGCAGTGGCTGGCGCTGCAGCCTTTTGGGTGCCAGACCGGTGGCCATGAACGGCCGCCTGGCTGGATAGATTGTCATGGTCAAGCACATGCATATTGGTGTGAATTTTGGTGTTGATGTATGGTTCCTGGCGTCCCACTGGGGAGCTGAGTTTCCTGCATTTCTTTCAAATGCGTAAGGGGCCAGGCATCTTGCTAATATAGGTCCTTGAGAGCATTTTTGCTGACGATCCAAACCCCTGGGAGTTGGGCGCAAAAATAAAAATAAAAATAAAAATAAAAATTTTCTACTCCTATATCTAGCCATTGGATAGGCGTTCCATGGATACAATCGGATTAGTCTCGAGGTACCTGATATTGCCGTTTCCAGCTAGAAGAGCTACGGTTCCCAAGCTTATTGTTTGGATCTGTCCATGATCGCCACTCAATGAGCTCAAACTTGTGGACACAGTCGGGAACATGCGAGCTTCTCTCGCGCGGGCCAGAGGACCCTTGGAAGTCTCCCGTTCAGAAATGGGAGGCATGCATGGGTAACGGTGCCTTGTGGTGTAGGTACATAATAGTGCGTCCTTATATACCCCTGCTTGACGCAGGGTGGCTAGCTGATTGAGCATGTAAACCATTTTATCCATATTGGAGAACTACAGAAGCCTGCCATCAAGGAACCTCACGGGAGATAGTAAACTGCTATCAGCACCTAGGGTTAGCACCGTCATGCGTTAGAATTGGCACTCAATGGGCTGTCTCCGACCTGCATGTAGTGTACACTTTTCTTAGTGTAACTTTTCTCAAGTTCTTTGCAAAGACCTGTAATATGAGCTATAATTGCTTTTCAGTAATGCCCCTTAAAGCTCGGTAACAGTATAGTATCAAAAGCAGAATTAACTATATCGGTATTGCAGCACGGGAGTCTACCTTGCTGGTACCAGCGTATGTATAGAGCTAGTATATAAGCATCCAGTGGTAGATTTCGAGATCAACCACCAGCAATCGCGAAGAAAGGCCGGATTTTGATCATCCTGGAACGGAGTTTATATAAGTAGAGACCATACCAATTTAGCCTAAAGAAACTCAAGAGACATGATTATATCGGCGTAAGAGTATATCAGCGTAAGCGCAGAATCGCTGTATGACCTTGGTAATCGTAACCGGTAACTGTAAAGCCGATGTTTGCTAAGGAAAGTGTTGTACGATCCTGACAGCATCGACAAAATACGACCGATCATGATGCAAAAATACCAATTGAGTCATGTAAGGTTGACAGCAGGACAGGTGACTAGTGCGCTTTGCGTAACGTTTGGATGCTATAGAAGGTGGGAAGTATAAAAGAAAGAAGAGTATATCCTAGCATATTTAGGCTCAGATATCCAGCTAGGCTTGTTATTATATTTATTGTCGTACTATTACTTCTCGGTAGGCGGCTGAATGAATGGTGTTGGTAATGAGAGGCTGCTGGGGCAAGGGTAGGGTGGGTATAGTTACGAACCTGGGTCGAGGCTCAGGCTCATGCTGCCTCTTCATTGGCATAGCCGGTCCTTGGGATCTGTGTAGGCTTTCGAGCAGTCAGACTCATTCAGTACGATTGTCGAATGGCCGGAAGCCAGAGGTCCTGGAACTATCCATAGATAAAAATGATTGTATTATAATGCACATCCGCCTGACACGGCGTCGAGCACCGCCTATTAAGTCAGGTATATAGAGTCAAAAGTAAAAGGTGTGAAACGCGAAGCGACGTCATCCATACAGTGTGGCAATGATAAACTAGTATCATAAGCAGTGTGCCTGCCTACCACTGCATCGTTACATTCTTGATCGCTGACCAGGTCGGGGCAATATTTCGTGACATTATTCGACCGGATCGCGTCGAATCACGAAAGTATGCCTACAATCAAGAGGATTAATTAATGCGAGGCAATGGATCATTCAATTCATGTTCATGTCCATACGAATGGACCAATAGAGTACGTATACAGAATGCGAACGGGATTGTGCTATAGCATTTACATCAAAGACAAAGCGGCATGAATCATTGTATCAATGCTCACTCATGATCTCCGTCTTTTTCAGACATTATATCTGTTCTTTGATCGCGGTATGTGCTAGGAAATAAGATGCTGCGGCTGTCGTGCACTCGGACTCGCGTTACAGGGCAGCAACAACACCCATGACGCCCATGATCCCAGCAACGCCCATGAACGGGGTCGCGTAGGCGGCGACATCGTCGGAATCGGTCGGCTCCGAGTCATCGCCGCTCTGCGTGGCGCTCGCACTGTCCGTCGCAGAGGTTGTCACTTCCGTGGTGGTCGTGGTAGCGGAGCCATCGCTGCCGGTAGTGGTCGTCTCAACGGTCGTCGTCACCGCATCGCTGATGGACGAGGAGATACTGTCGAGCGCAGACGAGACGTCCGCCGTGGCCGTGGAGAAGAGACTCTCGCCGACGGAACTAGCGGAGCTCCAGGCGGACTCGGCGTCCGTCGAGGCCGCCGTCGCCCACGAGGAGGCGTCGGACGCAACGGACTCGGCCCAGGAGGAGATGTCGGTCGGGAGGTTGGAGAGGGAGTCGGTGGCGGACGCAATGTCGGTCGAGATGGCGGTGCCGATGTTCTCGGCACCCGAGGTGATGTTGTCGACAATGTCGCCAATGCTGTCACCGATGGAGTTGTCGTCATTGTTGTTGTCCTGGGCGCGCGCCAGCGCAGCCAGGAGGAGCGTGGAAAGGAGGAGCTTCATGCTGAATGTGATGTGGTAATTGTGGGTTTGTTGTGGGTTTGTGGTTGGAAACCAGTATATGAGAATTCAATATGATTCGATCTGGAAACTTTGACCTGGGTACGCGATTAGAGAAGAGATAACGATATGATAAACGAAGAGAAGGGACCGGCTTATAAGGAGAAGGAGACGCTGCGCCACTGCCCTGCCTGCCCTGGCTGGGGGCCCTGACCCAGCGCTGCCATCCTGATCAGCCCCAGTGGACCCCTGGCAACGTCAGCCCAGCCGAATCTCAGCCGATCGGCGGGGCTAACTTTAGCGTCGAATTTGGTGGAATCGCGCATTCTGACAATGGAATGACGTGGTACTCGCAAGCGACAGTGCTGGCCGAGCTCGCGACGGCGTCTATCCCTCCCTTCATCGCAATCATCGTGCCCAACAAACGGTATACCGTTGAGTTCCGTCGTCATACAGCGGTATTTTTAGGCGGTCGCCTGCCAAGCGTAGCCGTTGGCCACCTTGCGTGAACCATGGGACGTTGTGTAATGCACGTTGCCATCTGTTGGTTGGGCCAGCGTAAGAGACCAGGAATCTGGCTGCCTAATTATGCGTGCTATGCTATGCTGCGCCTATGCTGGGCTATGCTGTGCATGTGCTTGTGCGGCAAGACGGTCGGGTGCATCCGCCACAAACGCTGTTAATAATCCACATCCAAGCCACCAAGCCACAATGACCCTTCATTTACACACGCCAAGCCTGGCAGGCTACCAGTTTTCCAGGCCAGCCGAGCTGCCGAGATCGGGAATCCTGGCTGCGGCGGTTCATCTGGTCCTTTCAGATGCTGACGCTGATACATGGCTATGACGCGTCCTCGCTCGGCAGCCCTACGCCCAGACTGTACCTCGCCGCGAAATAATAAAAACGGATGAAAAATATGAAAAATAGCAGAAGAATAGAAGGAAAAAGGAAAATCAAGAGAGATTAAAAAAATAGAAAAAGAGAAAGAATCATTAAAAAAAAAAAAAAAAAAAAAAAAAAAAAAAAAAAAAAAAAAAAAAAATATATAAAAAAAAAAAAAAAAAAAAAAAAAAAAAAAAAAAAAAAAAAAAAAAAAAAAAAAAAAAAAAAAAAAAAAAAAGAAAGGAAAAGTACCGACCACTACTGGCTGCGATTTTTGTATAGATTTCTTCATTTGAGTATCAGTAGCAATAGCTACATCTCCTTTTCCCCCTTCCGCCTGGCCAGCGCCTTGATGATGCGCACCCCGTCCTCCACGGCCGTCCCGGCCCAGAACCTCCTTTCTGAACCCATCGTTGTCTCATGCAGCACTTCGTCCGACTGCGGAGACGGCGGGTCGGTCGCACTAGTATACACGCTGACTCGGTCGCGGAAGCGCACCCGGGGCTTCCCCCGGGGCGGGCTGCCGCCAGACGCCTGGAGGTAACCCTTGCGCATCGCATACCGCTTCGCTGACTCGCGCCGCAGCGTCGTGCTGAGAATCGTGCGCAGGCCGGTGCGCACGGCAAACCGCAGGCCTAGATACGCCCATTCGGCGACCAGGACGGTCAGCAGCAGCGCCGAGACGCGGGCCTCGGCCATGTCGCCGCGGTACAAGTAGACAATGGCCGCTGTCGACAGCGTGCCCAACCAGCTGAGCACCTCGAGGCCCTGCAGCGACGGGCCAATCGAGTCGGCGCGGATGGGCGGCGGCCGCTGGCACTCGAGGCTGAGCTTGAAGAAGTCTCCTCGCAGCTCCAGCCAGTTGTTCAGCAGGAAGCCCAATGCCACCAGCGGCCATGACGCTCCAAAGAGCGTGAGGTAGCCGAACTGCACGCACATCTCCAGGGTATCCTCGTGCACATTGTACTCGTCCGCGTCCGCCTCGTTGCGGACCCGCGACAGGAACTCCCTTTCCTCGGGATCGTCAAGCAGCACCTGGTTCGTCGCCGACGAGACGCGCCGTCGGCATTGGACCGCCTCTCTTCTGCTCTGGTAGTCGCGCCATTTCTGCCAGACGACGCGCTGGACGTACGGGAGCACCACCTCCGTGCCGAAATCCACCACCTGGCCGGTCATGGATAGGTAGATCACTTCCTGCTGCAGCCGCGCGGAATCGACGTGGAAGTCCTGCTTCTCTGTACGGTGGGTGACGTCCAGATAGGGCACGATGGTCGCGCCAAAGGGGACGTACACGAACGCCGTCAGGATGGTCGGCAGAAATGCGGTGATGAAGTGCATCACAAACTGTTTCGCCGTCTGCGCGAGATCGTACTGGTCTTGCGTCCGGTAATTCTCATACTTGGTCAGCCTCGTCGCAATTGAGGTCAGCAGCCCCGTAATGGAGGGCAGGCATAGCGAAAACACGATCGTCGGAAGGAACTCAAGGTACCCCTTCAGGGAGCCGGTATAGACCTCTGAGATGAACACTTCCATGGCAAAGGTGACGACGATCAGCCCTCCTAGCGCCAGACTGGCGACTGACGCAAACGGGATCAGCAGAAGCTGCCGCAGAAACTGCTTATACGGCGAGAACACCTGCACCATCTCGCCCGTGATCGGGTCTCGCACCTCCTTGTCCCAGACATACTTGTTCCTCGTCACTTTCAGCGCCCCAACCCCCTTAACCTGCCACCGAAGACTCAGATCTGTCTCGCGGATCTTCCAGTACTCCACAAACACCACCGCCCAAAGACAGTTCCCGACGGCGAAGGTGATCGAGTACGGTCCCATATACCACCACGTGACGGCGCCCCAGAGGGCTGGGAACACAAGGAAGGACGAATACGACTGGATGAACGCAAAATAAAAGGCTACCTTCTCCCCGAACAGCGATCGGATCGCGTCCAGATCCTCCGCTGTCAAGAGCACCGTCCGGCTCCATTTGCGCAGCAACTCGGCATTCGCCGCCTGGTCGTGCAGCGGAAACGCCGACGCGACGTGCTTCCATTTCCCGTGCTTCGGTGTGATATGGGCCCCGCCCAGTGTCTTCTTCCAGGTGACGGCGTGGTAGACCGATCGAAGGGCTTCGGCGGGTGTTTCGGCGTCAGCGATCGTCTCGTCGTCACCGGCCGGGAGCTCGTGGATGATCCCGTACAGCCAGTCTTTGACTCGGGACTGGTGCACCAGTCTGCCGAGGTGCATCCGCGGAACACGGATGAAGACCAGGAGCGAGGCGCCATGGCCAGGACGGACCTGGGTTTCGAGATGGGCTCCTTCGAGGTCGCGGATGAGCGCTTCGAATTCTGTGATTGCGGTGGACGTATCTTGTCCTGTTAGCGGCCACTCCTTTGAGGGGATCGTTCCAGAGACGTGTAGCTACCGAGATCCTCGAACTGGTAGTGAACGACCCAGTCGACGCCGAAATTGTCTAGCTGGGCCTGCTCGGGCGGCCGGTAGTTCGGTGTGAGACTCATTGCATGGATGAACACTGATAATACTGAACCACGGAAAGAAAAGAACCCATCAGTCTTTAAATAGACGGCAAATGAGCGACTAATTCATCCAGGCACCCGTCAGTTTCATTAACCGCCGGGGTTTGTTCCAGGCGCGCATGCGTGTTGAGGGAGAGTAGAGACGACAGACGACGGGGAAGGAGCGGCTGCAAGCAGGTGGGAGACCGGTGGGGTGCAGCCCTATTAAATGCCCTGTTGAATTCAATAGTAGCCAGGGGAGTGATTGTCGTTGGTTTATTCTTGGAAACCTGACTTGGTGATTGACCTGAATAGTCGTGCTTTCTCTGGCCAAACATCCCCATCCTAATCCCCATCCACTCCATCCTACTCGCTCTGCAGCCGGGAACTGGAGGCCAAGCTTGTCAGCCCTACAGGGCTCAGCCAATGCGTGCGATCTGTCATGCGCTAGGTGGGTTCTCGGTTGGACGAGAGTGTATGGAGTAGATGGATTGGCGCGAGGCATGTGGACTGCAGCTGATTTATTTTGTTGCCTGCGGAGTAGTCGGATGCTCTGCTTGATAGTCAAGTCAAAGTACTACCTAGGTTTGGACTATGTTGACAGGTACTCCTTGTTGCCCTTTTGCTTCTAGCCATAAAAATTCTCCCACGCCACTGTAAATATTGTCCTCTATGAGAAAGTTCGTGGATGAGAAAGTTTGGGTCAGCCATGACTGCTCTATATGGAATGGTATCCTTCAGAGACAATAGTTGCTTCCACTCAACCCTTTTGAGAATCCTGCTGCCTACGCCTTACATTTGGAGCTATACAAGGCTGTTCGCCGCACCCAGGTGGACCCTGGCTGTGGAGATGTGCGTTTTTTATACCAATTAGAGGCTATGCTCGCATACAAGAATGGGGATCCTCACAGGCATCCATTTTGATACCCTCAATTGGCCAGATCAAAGCCTTGGGATGGATATAAGCATTCATGCGTTCCTGCAAAGAATATCATCAATCAAGATATCTGATCAGGCGGCTGTAGGAGTAGGTCAGGCACTGCTGGCCTGCTTGATACCGATCACCCAGCATCTACAAGCCAAGCTTGTCACATCACTACTGCCACAAAACCCTAATCCATCTCACTCTGCTTGACCTAACGCCAATGCCCATGCTCACGACTCTCGTCGAACACATGGTCCGCCGGCTCTTCCCCGGCCAGAGCCTCGCCTTTGGGCTGAGTCTGTTTCTGTTTACATTCATGTTCATTCCGACGCTGGTTGTCCTCCTCGCCGTCGTCGTGTTCTTCCTCTTCTACTACCCACAGCTGCGGAAGGGGTCATGACACTATTGAATGTATGTCTATACTCGCCCCACCGCTTGAAGGGAGAAGCTGACTCTTGTAGACCCTGAGCGTTAAAACAAGGACATAAAAAGTATGACGATCACGAAATTGCCTTGATTTTGATCTATCGACTACGGTGTCGAGCGACTGTACTATATTCCGCCTACTGCACCCGTTACATTCCTATGTCTATCATCTGTTTACTTTCCTATGTTACTAGCACTGCCGAGATTTTCCAGGTGGTTCGAGTCTTGACATGATGACAACAAGAACGATGTATTATAGCACGATATTCGCCCCTTGGATCTCCAGGGGTTAATGAACCCTTAATATAGCGGGTCACTGCGATATATAGCAGCGAAGGCCATGGTAACAAATTTTCGCATGAGCTATAATCACATTTGCCTAATCAAACTTCTCTATAATACATGTAAAAAGCAACACAAATGTAAAGAGGCAAGAGCCAATATTCTACACAAAGAGAGCCACCGTCTATCCTCTGTCAATCTCGAAACCGGTCCTTCCTCTATCCATTCGCCGTCCAGCCGTCGTGCGCGAGTACGAGACCTACTCTAACCTCCGATATCCGAGTCCCTCCCACATCCCCAGCACCCTCGACTTCACATCCTCAGGATACGACTCGTTGAAGTCTGCAGCCTCCCAGTTCCTCTGTCCCCGCGTGTACTCGACCTCCATCAGCGCATCCGACACAACCTTGCCTCCGCGAACAGCCGACCTCCCCTCACTTTTCTTCCCCCCGTGCCCATTGTACGGGATAAGCGGGAACGCACGCACATCGTCATAGAACACCTCGTCAACACCAGGCTTGCACCTCGTGCTGAACGCCCACATTACAGCCTTGTCGTCGTAGACGTCAATGTCCTCGCCCACCAGCACGATCCGGTGGATAGTGTATCCTGCTTTGTGATTGAAGATGAGGTCGCCGATTCTCCGGCAGAGCTCGCGGGACGTCGTCTGCATGGACGGGAGTTTCGAGGTGTCGATGCGCAGCGCCACCCAGGTCACCTGGGAGATAAAGGGCGCAAACGCATCCAGGACGGGCAGGTTGGCTTTCTGGCAGATCTTGCGAATCTCAGCAGCGGCCAGGGAGCCGATCATTGTGTGCTGGTTCAAGGGTTAGTATAGATGAGGTTTCTGAGGAGGAGGGACCAGGCCGTACCGTTTCATCGGTGAGTTTGCCGCACGAGCTCATGGGGAGGATGGCGTTTTGGCGGTAGGTGATCTTGTTCACTTTGTACTTGGGCCAGATGTGCACATCGCCGGGGAAGATGTACCTGTTTCGTTTAGTATGCATTGACTCTCTACCCTACCGGTTGGATACGAGGAGGGCCCGACTCACCCATGCATCTCTCCAAACGGCCCTTCCGGTCCGGTCTCAGTGATGGAAAGAGTCCCCTCGAACACGATCTCCGAGTTCGCGGGAACGTAAAGATCATTGGTGTCGCACTTTGTCAGCTCGATCGGCTGGCCCACCATGGCGCCTACATACTCGGCCTCCGTGACCCCGTCGGGAATCGGCATGCTGGACGCCATAATAGCCGCCGGGGGGACGCCGAACGCCAGAGCCCAGGGGGCATCGCGGTTTTCATTCTTCCACATCTGGTGGATCTGCCAAATGTGCTGGGGCTCGATAACCAGGCCGGTTAAGTGGTTCTTGTCGTGCACCATGGCACGCGCGATAGACCAATTTGTCCACTTGCTGTCGGGGGACTGGACGATATGCATGCCTTTGCGTGTCAGCAGAGGCAACCATGAACTGTCTGAGAGCAGGACTGGAAACAGGAAGGACTTACCAAACGTCTGGATGTAAGCTCCGCCATCAGACTTGTGGATCATGGGAACAGGAAGCTTCGTGAGGTCGATCTGGTCTCCTTCAAGGACATTCTCCTTGCACGGTCCAGTCGGGACAATCCTGGGCGGGATCGGAGGCAACTCGTCGGCCTTGAGCATCTTGTCTAGGATCTCCTTCATACTAGCCGTTGGAGGCAGAGCCAGATGACGCGCCAGACGGCCATATCGTTCTGACTGAGACTTTCGGAGTGAGGCCGGCGCACCGAGGATGCGGAAGAAGCCGTCCTTGGCACCGATGAGGTTGTTGAACAGCGGCGCCTTTTCGTCGTTCTCGCAGACCAGACGGGTGATGGCGGCAGCTTCGAGGTTCGGGTCAATAGGGTCGTTGATCTCAACGAGGTCGTTGTCTGCCTTGAGGGCTTCGACGAAGGAGCGGAAGCAGAGATGGGGTTCGTTGGAGGACATCTTGCTTTGCTGATCAGGTTGACTTTGACGTTGTCTTTGCCTTCTGGTAGAAATGGGTTTCAAGTAATATTACATATCGCAACTCGGCAAACCGGTTTCTGGTTATGGCCAGTCTCCCGGGTGAGGCCATCCATGCTCTTCACTCGGATCTCGGGGGTTCGGGGATATCACGGCAGAGGCGATACCATCATCGGGTCCACAGCGGGATGTGAAAACTTCGCAATTTGACTCAGTTATGCAAAATCCGATCGGATAGTCTAGAGATATGCGTTTGTCTCGAGGAGCTGGTAAGAACGAATGTCCCAAACTGTGGACTGTACGTAGGTGACTGGAGCAGCCATCATGCCACGTGATCATGGCCCATATTCCGAATTGGGACCGCAACGTCGCCTTTAGACGGCATTTACGCCACTCGAGGACGCCGAGTACTCCGAATAATAAAACTGATCCCTGGTCAGCTACTTGGATTGTGCCCTGGCCCTAATTGGATCTACGACTGCGATGAACATGAACAGCTTAATGGACTAGAGATGGACCGTTCTCCTAGTACCATGGCACGCCAGGAGATCGACCGGGTCCTTCGCCTGAAGCGCAAGCAGCGCGAGTCAAAAGCATGCTATCCATGTCGTCAGCGAAAGGTCAAGTGTGATGGGAGTCATCCTTGCCGAACCTGTGTCAAGCGAGACCACCCCGAGATCTGTGCCTACAATGTTGAGAATGACACACCCCCGAGAAGGACGCAGCCCCGACGGGCCGAACAGACAGCGAAGTCGCGCGATGAGGATCCAAGACCAACTCGCTCACCAGTCAGCGCTGATGCTGAGTCTCAGCTGCTACCCAGTTCCCCACTGGGCAGCCCTCGGAGCTCGGCGCAGGCGAACGAGGCTTCATCGTATGTCTTCTCTGGAGACAACTCGCTTGTTTCCATGCTCCGCCAGCAGGATCCCGACGGGGCTATGGCCCGCGAGGCAACTTCCGTCCTTGGACTGCATAATACGTATCTGAGCTATCCGTTCATCGAGTCGAAGACTCCGCAGGATCGATGGGTGGCTCTTGTAGATATCCTTCCTCACCGGGACGAGGTTTTAAAGTATGCCGTCCCTCTAGGGCGATGGCCTTGGCTGACTAGACAGGTTCTTCCATTTCTACCGGATCTGCGCTCATCCCTTCAACCCCATTCTCGTCGATGTAGACAAGTTCGAGTCGGACATATGCATTTACCTCGGTGCATATGCGTCCGGTGACTTGAGTGACCGGAACAAGATCTCTGAGCAGTGGTCATCAGGGAAGGCTGTCGGCCATATCAGTCTTCTTCTAGCGACACTGGCTGCTGGCGCTCACTTTTCTGACCTGGAGAATCCGCAGCGCTCAGAGCTATGCCAGGACTTCGGTGAGTCGACGTCAGACCCTACCACTCAACGCGAGATGCTGATCCCAGAAGCTCGCCGCTCTTTTCAAGCCCTTCGTCTGGCTAACTTTCTCTTTCGCCCGTCGCTTGATATCGTCCAGTCGCTCCTCATCCTCGGCAATACGCTCCAGAATAACGGCCAATCTGACGCTGCGTGGGCCCTGCTGGGAACAACCGTTAGACTGGCTCAAACCTTGGGTCTACACACAGAGAGGGGCATTTCGCATTGGCCTGAGCACGCAAGGCAAAAGGCCAAATCACTATGGTATTTCTTTCCTTTGTTTATTTGTCTACGTCTAACATGCCCAGGTCAATGACGGTGTGGCAGGATAGCCTGCTCAGCCTGTGCTACGACCGCCCGCCCATTGCTACGTCGAGAGGCTGGATGCCGGACGCCCATTCCCTGCCTCAACTGTCGTATACCAACCTAATGCACTACCTTTGTTGGACAGCATTAGGCATCATCGGAATGCAAGAATCCGCGGCAGCTGAACCGAGCCACAACCTTACTTTACTAGCCGACCTAGATAGCACGTATGCCCGAGCACAGCCGCATCTCCTGCGACGAGAAGATTGTCGTAATCTGCAGCAACACCTCGAACACCTTGCCTTGCGCATGCACGTCTCTTTCTACGTTTCCGCACTCTGCCGGCCGGCTATCAAGACGTCTCCGCAGTTCAGTGAAGACTCTCGCTACGCACCACTCAGAACTCGCGCTAGAGAAAGCCTTATCGTTGCATCAAAAGCCTTTCTCGACTTTCAGGCTCTTAGCATTGTCCCATTACGCACCTGGTCAATGGTGCATACGGTCCTCAGCTCCACCTTGCTCCTTTGCACGTGGCAGGAAACGAGGGACGATCCTGAATGCAGGGAACTGCAGCGACGAGTCATTGGCGTTTTCTCCGGTGCCAACGGACGAGATACTGGGACTTCGGAATATTGTCAATGGTTATCAGCACGACATATCCGAGCACTGATCACGCTGCAACAGACTCTGAAACAACGCAGCTCAGTAGGGGGCGCGAATCAAGGCCATGCCCAGAGACCTGCAGGCGACTTCACTGGCACTTCAGCCGCCGACATACCTCCGGAGATGATGCCTGGTGATTTCACTTCATATAATGATATGTTTCCCGGATTAGGATACGGGTAAGTCTTGCTTGGAGTCTAGACGGATAGGGCCAAATACTGACCTTTACAGCTTTCCCAGTGAAATGGATTTCTCGCCCGTAACTTACCTAGATTCCATAATGAACGGTAGGCTACGAAGGCCATACATGTGGTTTCCGCTAACAGCAGCAGTTCCACTGTTCAATTTCCCCGAAGGTTGACCGTTCAACTATCGACAGTACGATTCACAGCTGTACTCCAGCGGTGGAGTTTGACCGTCTCCGAGCTATCCGAGCCGTCTCAGTAATCGTGCGAGGACAGCCCACCTCGGACCCTCGGACATATATCGGCTCTCGCTCTGCACTGTATGGTCTCGGGACTCGGACGCTCGCACTAGACGTTAAACCATTTGCCCAGACGCCTCTTACCAAGTAAAATTTGTATGGTTATTGATCCGTCTCGCCTCATGGTCCATTGGACAGAACGACTATATAATGAGGATCCTCCACCAAGATATACTACCAACATATCAGGCAAACGAGACATTCCTATCCATCAATATCCGTCAAGTCACACTGGGTTTCTAAGATACAGGCCAGAATGCTATCCAGTTTCCTCCACGGCACCGGCACCGTCACGCCACACTCAATGCACCAGTCTCCCGAGGCCTCAGATTCCGAGCTGACCGACCACAACACAACAACTCGCACAACCACCAAGCCGTCGGGTCGGCGCAAGAGAATCGTCATCGGCATGACCGGCGCAACGGGTGCCCTGATGGGCATAAAGCTCCTCATCGCGCTACGCCGCCTCAACATCGAAACGCATTTGATCATCAGCAAATGGGCCGAAGCAACAATAAAGTACGAGACTGACTACCATCCATCCAACGTGAAGGCGCTTGCCGACTACACCTACAACATCAACGACATGGCGGCGCCGGTGTCAAGCGGGTCCTTCAAGACGGATGGTATGATCATCGTGCCATGTAGCATGAAGACTTTGGCAGCTATTCATTCAGGTTTCTGCGACGACCTCAACTCGCGGACGGCAGACGTCATGCTCAAGGAGAGACGAAAATTGGTTCTTGTGGCCCGAGAGACGCCGCTCAGCGAGATTCACTTGAGAAATATGCTGGAGGTGACGAGGGCCGGCGCGATCATCTTCCCGCCTGTGCCGGCGTTCTATATACGGCCGAGCACTGTTGAAGACCTGGTGGATCAGAGTGTGGGGAGGATGTTGGATCTATTTGATCTAGAGACGGGCGATTTCGAGCGGTGGCAGGGGTGGAAGAAGGAGTGACCTTAGCCCTTACTGTATATCAACCTATGCAAATGAAAACCCACTGTGTACTTCACCATATCATGCCGAAAGTCAGCCTCGGTCATACCTCGGAGGCTTGGAAGTCTCGGGAACTTCGGCAGTGGACTTACTGCGGTGGTCTCTTACCCCTCACTCCATAACCCTGGCGGAAGCTGTTCCGGTGGGGTATATTTAGCTTCATCCCCTAAGGAGCATCGACGATGCTGATATGAAAACTGCGCCTCACGAAGAAGACCCAGGGATCCCTCGTACGCCTCAAAACTGGCGGAAACCCAATACACACTATCAACATGTTCTACGAACCCGGCGTCACAGACCATGGCCTCCCGCATGACCCATTTAAGGTATAGCATAAATCTGCTGAACTACCTTACATGCACCCATATCAATCCTCCACTCCCCGCGGCAACCCGCAAAGTCCATCCTCATATGAATATCCATTCTTTTGAAGAACAGTATCACTAATTGCAATGGCCATTTCCTCACGCCGTAGGCCTGCGTGATCCCCCGCCCAATCGGCTGGATCAGCACCAAATCTCCCGGTCCCAGCGGGACCGCAAATCTGGCCCCCTATTCCCAGTTCAATAATCTTACTTTCGACCCGCCCTATGTAATGTTCAGCTCGAATCAGACCCCGTCCAATGAACGGAAAGACACCGTCCGCAACGTCGAATCCACGGGCCAGTTTGTCTGGAATCTCGCAACGTACCCGCTCCGTGAAGCGGTGAACATCACTGCCGAGCAGGTTCCGTATGGCATTGACGAGTTCGAGCGCGCGGGTCTCAGCAAGGAAGATGCAAGTCTGGTTGACGTTCCTATGGTAAAGGAGTCGCCTGTGAAATTCGAGTGCGTGTATCATTCGACCATTCGCTTGCCGGGGAACCCGCCCATGGGGACGGTGGACATTATAATTGGGCGGGTAGTGGGGGTACATATTGCAGATGGGGTGATCAATGAGAACGGGCTGTTGGATGTGAGCAGGACGCAGCCGATTGCGCGGTGCGGATATTATCAGTATGCGGTCATTCGGGAGACCTTTGATATGGTGATTCCGGGCATGAGTGAGGATATCCTCAAGGGGCTCGAAGGGAGTGTGAAGGGAAATACGGAGATGGGGTTGAGGGGAAGGCGTGTGGAGGGAGAAGGTGATGAGATAGAGAGTGTGTGATATGGAGCTCAGGGGTATTAGGGCAAAGGATGTTACGCATCGAGTAGAAACATGCGGTGGGCCTTGCATTAGAGGGATATGTATGTATAGAACTGCATAGAAGGGCAACTGCTTATCATGGCATTTATGAATGGCTAAGCTCATGTTCATATTTCACTCCACCTATGCATGATTAAATGGGCTTTGGATTCTTTAGTAGCTGGTATGTGGGTATACACGAGCAGGGTGGACGTCCATTTTCAGAAATAGTCAATAGACAATGTACAAATGTTCTGTCAACTACCCTACAAAGATCTTCCCGTGCAAAGGTCTTCCAGACTCTTACGTCCGTCGCTGGACATCAAGTCGAGAACTAGTTTGGATATAGCGTAGTGAGGATACATTCCAGGGAACTCATCCCGCACTCGCCATTATATATAGTTCAGCCACCCCGGCTTTCCGAGAGGAGTTTGGGCATAAAGATTGCGAATGTCGTTTTATAGATATGATAGAAATGGCAGACATCCAGTCGACAGCCTTGACTATTGTTTTTGATTGCTACTCTGAACCGTCTTAACTAGCCAGCTCTCGTCGAAGGCCATGTTGGTGGCTTTCTCGGAAGTACTGGATCACAAAGCTATCACGAGGGCTTCGCCTTGCTGGGTTCTCGATGCAATTCTTGTTGCCCGTCATTGCACTCCGGAACAGCATATACTCGGTCTACAAACAGGGATAACAAACAGGGATATCCGGCAGCTCGACTCGTAGTCCAACTTGCACCAGGCATCTGCACCTCTGACGGAAGCACGTTGACTCGAAACGAAGGCAATAATCCTCCTGTATGTAAGGCGGCCCTTCTTCAGCCGGCTTGTACCAGTTAGTGTCCAGCTTGAAGATAGCCACGGTCAATATTGTTGAGCTCAACGGCTTTACCGATTCTGGTGACAATGTATGCTCGAGGATGTCCACCGCTCAAGCTGCCTTCCAGCATTACCTAAAGTTTCGATCTTGAGTGTGGAGCGCCGGAAATGAATGAAGACCCTCCTGACTGTTTTAGTAAAGGGAAACCTACACGAAGTGGCGTGAAGCCGTCCAGCCACTATCCACAGTCTTTTATTGCGGAGAGACCGAGCCGGGGCCGGATCCTGCAGGAGCAGGCGACGCGTCCCCGGTGGACGAGCCGGATCAGCACTATATCGTGGAGGTGATGACGGGGATGTTGGTCAAATTCCACTAGTCGCATGCTGTCTTTTTCATTGGGATCTTTCCTTTACGGTGCGGAGGCCGAACACGGAGCAGGCGGCCTCTAGACTACACCGAAGGCGCGCCAACGCGCGCCACGGCTTTCATACTCCCACAAGGAGTCCCAAGGAAAAGCCCGGTGGAGGTGGGATGGGTCTCAGGATCCCTTGTTCAGCGTTTCCCCTTAAAAGCGGTCATTGGCGGGAGCTATCCAGAAGGTCTCTAGGAGCTCCCTGAGACCCCGTACACTGAGTAAAGGGTTCAGCAGCCTTTTTCATGAGTGCTTTGTAATATACTGTTTGAGCGACGTCCATGCATACATTCGAGGAATGGCTTAGAGGTAGGAGCCGGTCTGTCTCCAATTGTGTTAGCTCTCTGCTCTGGGTACACTGTAGATTATTCAAACTCGCCGGCTTTATTGGTGTCATTTTGAGATTGCGTTCACCGACATTCATCTAATAGGGCAAGATATTTACCTAGGTCTAAAATTTTGCCGTTTGATCCTCTATCCTTTGCTGCTCGCTGCAAATCTCTCCCGGGCGAGACCCGTGCAAAGACGAAAATATACATCATTACTCACAATATCAGGACTGGGCTGAGACCACCGGTTCCGATTCGTCGAGAGGATACGTCGTTCAAGCACTGTAGGACAGACCTAACCCTGAGGGACAACGCATAGTACCTACATACTCTATCCGCGGTTCACGTCAGGAAACCAGCAGCTGCGAAATCACGATCCTGGCATTCACAATCAAAGGCGGATGGGCGAGAACGTCTTCTACCTGAGTGGGCTGTCCCTGAGCTCGTTGAGTGCTCTCCCTCTAGTGTTTAAGGCAAGGATGGAGAGCCGGCCGGGGAGCTGCACGTATTGGTGGAGTATATTGAGGTGTCATGCTTGCAGGGCTGGAGACTTATAGCCACTACTACTCTTTATTTGATGCAAATATGACGAGAGATTGCCCGCCTACGAGGTGATACGGCTGGCTCTGCGAGCTCTGGACGTGACTTTGCTCCGTTTTCCAGATACGGCTTGTCCTCCGTCAAGATCCTCTATACTGGAGCGTGACGGAGTGTTCTGGAGTATCCGCTGGTCTCCAGAAATTAAACCACGCTCAAGACGTTCCAGACTGGGCAGATGGGCCTTTCCTATGCCTCCATGAGTGACGTACATCTCCGTAGGCATTGCACAAGCATGGTGCCTTTTTAAAAAGTACTTTGCACGCGCCCCATAACCAAATTTGTCAGTAAGTACTCAGTAAAAATTTTGCCTGTAAATATTCAGGATGAATTTGCAGATCCGGAGTCAGATCGGGGTTTTCCAGATCGCAGATCCAAGCCTGGAAAATTCGACAATTCATCCCAGAAAAAGACCTTTTGCGTCTATACGAAGCCAACAACTTCTGAGCGATTCGCGAGCACAGACTACAGCGTTGCCAGACAAGTCACTGTATGTAGAAAATTCCAAGGTATAAAAATGCCCAAGGCAAGCAACCTCGGCGCTCGGCATGTACAGAGAACCCCCAGAGCCGAACCTCATCACATTTGCAATTCAAGCACCACAGGTGGCTGTTCGTCATGGGAGATCGTCAATTCGTCACGCATCAGGGCTCGGAACAAGCCCGAATCGGCAAGCTTAATAGACCTGCCAAGAGGCCTTCCTACGCGGCCAAACCAGGTAGACTGGACTATCTGGGCAAGCAGCTGTCGATCCGGAGCCTTGGCGGCTGTATAGGGCTTGCTAATTCCGAGACCCCCGATCTTCTAATTCCGAGATGGCCATTTGTGCGAATCACCAGCGGCGGAAACTGGGGCGGACGACGAGACTGCCAAGCAGGATGCGCGTACTGTGGACTATGCTGTCTGTGCCCGTCTTGGTGCTCGTTAGTGAGGCCGTTATGTCAGGGGTATAGCGAATGGGGGACGGGCAATTACTACGCGCCAGTAAATTGATGTTTCATCGTACTGTCTTCAGACGGTGGCTAATGCAGCGCAATGATACTGATAGAGATACCAGTCTCGAGATGAGTGCATGTGACGGGGGGTGGACTGCCGGTCAGGGTCTCAACTTGGTTTCCCAAGAGTATATCCATCTGTCTGGCTGTGCTTCGTCTCGTTGACTACAGATGGAAGGGCGAAAAGACCAGCCAGTGGATACTGAGAGAGCGTCGTCAGCGGAGGGATCGGCAGGACATGCTCCATCTTCCAAACAAGCATGTTCTTAGCGTACATGTGGCTGAGGGCACTCAGACGCTGGCCGTTCTACGGTGCATCTCGTGTCCTCCAGGGGGGGTTCCTGAACATCCGTGGCTGAACGGTGCAACGGTGGGGTCCGCCGTTGTTTAATTCCGGTGCAATATTGCAATAGATTGAATAGACGCTATCCACGGTGGTAATGTTGGGGCGTTGCTCTGTCCGTCCATCGGATAGACGCCCTCGAGGCATATAAGGAGGTCTTCCTTCGCCCTCTGGACGACTCGAAGAACCATCCAACAAACCTCAATACTCTCTCTTTCCTATCGAACGATCAAGATGGTCCAACTCTCTACTCTTCTCACCGGCGCCGTCGGTCTT
This sequence comes from Aspergillus spinulosporus, assembly GCA_003574815.1. Lineage (NCBI taxonomy): Eukaryota > Fungi > Ascomycota > Eurotiomycetes > Eurotiales > Aspergillaceae > Aspergillus > Aspergillus spinulosporus. Next base: position 869,347 of record QPHH01000009.1, on the reverse strand, counting down.
GCCACCGTCGTCTCTGCCCACCCCGGCCACGACGTCAAGGTCGAAGCCGCTGAGCGTGCTGCTGCCCTGAAGTCTGTTCGTGCCCGCGGCCTATCCCAGTGCGCGACCCAGCTGCAGGCACGTGGCGTCGAGGCTGCAAGCGTCGCTCGCCGTGACGCCTCGCTGCAGAAGATCCGCAAGGCCCGTGGTCTCTCCGGCCCTCTGCTCAAGGCCCGCGACACCACCCCCTTGACCACCAGCCACGAGTCCAACCTGACGGTCGACCTCTCCACTGACCCGTCCGTCCTCTTCGCGTCGGGTGGCTCCTGCGTCCTCGCTGAGGATGTCACCCAGGGCCCCTACTGTACGTCTCTCAGACAGGATCAGCTAGAACCCATGCTAACACTGGTGCAGACGTTACCGGCGAACTGATCCGCAAGAACCTCGTCGAGGACCAGCCGGGTGTGCCGCTCTACCTGGATATCCAGCTCATCGATTCCGAGACCTGCGGTAAGATGCTCCTCTGCGGATTTCTTACGCTATGCTAACAGCTATAGAACCCGTCCCGGACGTTTACCTCGACTTCTGGCACTGCAACGCCACTGGTGTCTACTCTGGCGTTGTGGCCAGCGGTAACGGCGATTCCTCTGACGAGTCCAACCTGGACGCGACTTTCCTCCGTGGAATCCAAAAGACTGACGACTCGGGCGTTGCTGAATTCGAGACCATCTTCCCCGGCCACTACACTGGCCGTGCAACCCACATTCACGTACTCTCCCACCCGGCCGACACGGCAACCAATGCCAACGACACCCTCGTGGGCCTTTACAAAACCACCTCGTCTCATGTCGGCCAGATCTTCTTCGATCAGGACCTCATCTCGCTCGTCGAGGCCACGGACGTCTACAGCTCCAACACCCAGGAGCTCACTCTCAACGCGGACGACAGCATCCTCTCCCAGGAGCTTTCCGATGATATCGACCCTTTTGTCGAGTACGTGCTTCTCGGTGAGGACGTTACTGATGGTATCTTTGCCTGGATCAACGTGGTCATCGACTCGAGCCAGAGCACCTCCGTCACCCCCGCTGCTTACATGACTGAGGATGGTGGTGTCGAGAACGAGAACTCTGGCTTTGGTGGTGATGCTGGCGGCCCTGGTGGCTCCGCTCCTAGCGGTGCTCCTACCGGTGCTCCTCCTTCCTAGGTGACTGATGTGTGCTATTGCGCTGCACTTGAGCGTGAAGTATATTGGGTTGAGTAGCGAGGAGATAAAAAACACAGATAGTTTGATAGGAAAAATCTAGTCTATTGTTTTGACCTTCACGCCCACATTGTCAAGATCTTCGTCAATAGATAAGCCAGGTATCCGAGTAAATTGTCCCACCCGACAACCAGTATAGACACTTGGCTGGGTGATTTATGTAGAGTATCAAGTGAGTGCTCGTTGTAGCAGCAATGTTACTACTCAGTTGTAGCGCAAGCTCGCTGGATAGTCCCTATTCAATAAGCGCCATCTGCCGGTCCTCATGCCCCTTCCTCACAGTCCGTCTATGGTATGTATATAGTTAGGCGAACCTTACCTTCTATTATGCCATGTGTTCTAACCGGTGATCGTCTTGTAGGAGTTCGGGCTTTAGACCAACCTTCTACAATATGGCAATAGCATAACGTGTGCAGCAGGAGTAGCGCCTCTAGCCGCAGGGGTTGGTCTTTGGGTAATGGGCATATTACTGTACGTACAAATCACATCGTATACTAACGGCTTCTGCGGTATTCCTTGTTACGGCCTAGCAGTGCGTATATAACATGTTGGGGGCTATAAGCCTGGAATGGCTACATAAATCTATGGTCATTTTATGCTAATGTCTACCGAAGAGGATAGATTATAGTCAGTTGTTGGCGGATATCCTGAAGAATGTATTAAAGCCAGCTCAAAGACAAAGCTAATCTGCTGCTAACTTTGAGGGTATAAAAGCCATATGGTCATGTGAGCTATAAAATGATCAGCCTAAAACCAACTAGTTAATTGTGTACCAGTTTCTATATAAAATGATACCAGTCATGTGGTAGGACGCTGTCAATTGATTTCATATTAAAAAAAAAAAAAAAGAAAAAAAGAAGATAAAAAATAAAAAAAAAAAAAAAAAAAAAAAAAAAAAAAACCGCACAGATCGGCATGCATATAAGTTGCAGCCTGCGCCAGCTAGAAATAAAGGGCGAGAACTGCGTGGCGAGTCTATCACACAGGTATAAATTCCGTCTGATCTGCCTTACCTAGTGACGTGAGAAGAGCCGACCTCCCAGCGGGAGAGACGCAATATCGGCTATAGAAGTGATCCCATTGGTCTGGAATTTGTGGGCAAGAAGTTGTAGCTCAGAGACTAGGGATTTTTCTGTCGAGAGTGGCTGAGCTGTCGTGAATGTCTTCGTAGTTCGGGATTGTCTCTGGCCTGATTGCATATAGATCTACGCGGTGCATCTTCCTTATCCTGCCCTCGACCAGGCCCGCTGAGAAAGAATTCACAGCTCGATCAGTAGAACATGAAGTAGGATCGGAGTCCCGTCTAGAAGGATCGCAAACTGAATGAGCTGGGTGTATCCAAGCTCCAAAGCGCAAAGGTTGTCGCCTTTTTAGCTAGTCAAATCCTATACCATATCACAAATTTGCTCGAATTCGAGTGGTCTTCCTTGAACCCTACCTATACGTTTACTGCGCCAGAACATTCCGGACGTCATTCTCACGGTTGAGATCGAACAGCCACCGGGGCAGCTGTTGAAGCAAGGTAGGTATCTAGGTAGAAATTCGTAGTACCATACTTCTAAGTCAAGACCAGCAAGCAGGCACAAACGGTGTTAAGATCTCGGAAATGGATATATAAAGGTTAATTCTGAGTTTTCCTGCGAGTAGAATTCTCGCTGCGACCCTGCCTCTAATCGGCAGCACGAAGGCTTGACGGATACCATCAGCCGGTATCTCTGATGATCAAAATCATGATTCGTGCATTCTGGAAGGTGTCTAGGCAAGTGTCATCATACTTACCCATGTAGTCTTGTTATATGAGGTGCCCATGCTCGGAACGCTCTTGTAGATAGCTGAACGATTCCGACAATTGCAAGCGCATATGGTTAGGTAGTGCCGGCGGCATCACGAAGGAATGGTCACTCATCGTATGAGCCTGAAGCGGCCCGGAAAGGATGTTGTCTCAAAATAAGTCATTGCGATGGCAGCGATAAGGAGCACCATAAGTTTGTGTTGCGAGGACTTTGGGTCTTATTCTGACCGTGAACTGGATAGAAGAAGCAAGCAACCTTGCTAATATTGTACCTTTTTCAAATAAGGTGCACCGAACTAAGCAACGAGAAAGGTAGCTAGAGATTACAGCCTATGTAATTGAATGCGGCTGTCAACTGTGAGGTAAGTAGCAGTAAGGCCTCTGCATTATGAGCACGTTCTTCGTGAGCCATCTCCTAAGGAGACACCTTTATGGGAAAATGTACTCAGCTTGAGCTGTGTGTAGAAGCTGAGCTCCAGTGCAAATGATTATGGAACTACTGCTGGTGACTGGGTCATATCCTCGACCTGCCATGTCCTGGCAATCTAGGCGAGCATCGTGCTAGTACACCTAGACTTCCGATCTTTCCGGCCACAGATCACTGGCTGGATGCTAATCTTCGAGTGACTGAGCAGATATTATATAAGACAGGCACAAATTGGGTCTCAGTCGATGAATAAGAGTCATATTTTAGGCAACCCGGGCTGATATGGACCGGTGCAACGTGCAAGAGAGAGCGCAGTAACGATATGCATACGTAGAATCCAAACGTTCTCCCAGCAGGACTTGCAGCGGCATTAGGCAGGGTTCTACCCGGTCAGGGTGTCTCAGTAGAAAGCAACCATACTAGCTTTCGACACGAACGGACGGCTTGATCAACCACTTCCTCTCATCTCTTTCGCTCGTTGCGCTGACTTCGAGAAGGTCTGGCTGGGTTGCCTTCATCGGCATCGACGTTAGCAACCCTTCAGTCCAGAACAAATCCGTATCTTATTCAGGCGCAGCTTGAGATTTTTAATCTGCAGTGAGCTCTAGACAAGTCGAGCGACGTCAAGTCTTAACGCTCAACCCATGCATCTGTCTTAATAGAGGGCTTTAAAGCTATACAGTCAGAAGGAACGTAACGAACCATGCACAATCTTCGCCTCATGACCGGCCTTACCGGCGCTTGGAGCAGGGTAGACGACGTCGAGGCTGTTTTAGGTATTGTCCGTTCTAGTTTCTCTGGGTCTAAGACTGGCCCTAGACCCCCCGCGCGCGGTCGACGAGCAGCGTAGCCCAAGGTGGCGACTGTGGTTTGCATATTCTCTACCAAGTAGATGGTCGATGCTTTACCCTGTTAAGCAGGATAGAGCCAAGGAGGACCTTGAAAGAGGCAGTATTGGATGTCAGCCAGCCGGACACAGGCGTTGAGTCCGCAATATAGACAACGAGCAGTACTGCCAGCATTGAAACATGGGTCAGTGCTTGAGATAGGTTCTGGCTGTAGAATACAAGGCTCTGATTAAGATTCGTGTAAGGATTGGTCTGGCTTGATTCTGACCCCAGCATCTTGTGACGCAGAATATTCGTCGTCCGCCACTTGCCGCATAACGAAACAGGGTTCACTGCCTCTGGAATCCTTCAGGCATGCTGATGCTTGAGAGGACAGTTGGCCATACTAAATCATTCACTTATACTCCAATTCAAGGGCTTAAGAAAGCGCATGGTGGAGTGGTAGATAGTCAAGTATCCGCTCCCTGAACCGACATTTAAGCGTTGCTTGCGTCCTCTCACTGTGGAATCGTTTATTAAGCCAGCTACAGCCTGGCAGATTCCTATCCTGATTGGACGGCCATTGAGGGTATAAATTGCAGCGTCCCCTGGCTCGCACGATAAGTACTGAGGCCTTGGGGCCTTTACAACCATGCAGGATAAGTTCCAACGGATTTGGGCATGTTGTATTTCTCATTATATTTTTATATTTTTGTATTTCTATTTCTCTACGATTTTTTTTATTTTTATTTTTATTTTTTAATTATCGTTATCATCATTATCGTATTTATTTTCTTATTTTTTTATATATTTTTTCGACCGAAGACGTCATACCCTTGTGCTGGTCAGGTGGGAGTGACCGGCGCAGTGATTAGGAAGGATATACTGTTGATTCAACTTCGGTATTTTGGAAAAAGTACCGGACTGTCTGACCTGGTCTAGTACCTGATATTTCTCCTCCTTGTTCTTCTTCTCTTTCTTTCTTTTTTCCCCTTCTTTTGTTGTGGCGATGAACCATATCCAATAATTGGCACGTAGGAACCTTCGACGGAACCCTAATGCCGAGACATAACGAGGCAACAACGATACTGTATACTATCACGACACCGTGGCACATGCAGGCAGGCCGAAGCAATAAACGATGTTACATCGTGATGCAAGTTCCCCTCAGTTTATCGGGCAAGTCCGCAAGAAATCACGCCAGCCGGGCATTTGGCTGCGGCCCCTGCCCAGCCACCAGCCAAGCGGGCCCCTGACGATCACTGGGAGATGCGCCAATGACAGGATCATACCAAGCTTATTGGTCACGGCTTGTTTCTGATCCATCACTATCGCCCACTAGCATTAGTGTTGCGACACTGCAATCTTGGCGCTAGCACCAGGATGGTAGGTGATACGCTGTCAGTTCATCAACTGTGGGGATGATAGCGACTGGATGATTCACTGCCTTCTGGAATGTCACGAGCGTGCCGGCCTTGATTGGCATTCTCCCCCTTGCTAGATCTCATTAAGAGCTGCCCTTCTTCCGGCCTGCGTTCTCGCGTCACTCGGAGGCCGTTCGTGCACCAGACACTCTTGCAAGCCATGCGCGCCTTCGCCCGTGTAACCGCCATCTCCCTGGCCGGTTTCTCCTGCTTCTCTGCTGCGGCGGCTGCGGCTTTTGAGAGCCTGCGAGCTGTCCCTGAAGGTAGTCTCACCTAGCTCCTCCACGTCTCTTGCGAGAGAAAGACGCCTGTTTGATACTGACCAGGTTAGGCTGGACCTACGAGAGTACCCCCGACCCTAGCCAACCGCTGCGTCTGCGCATCGCGCTGAAGCAGCACAATGTGGCCGGCTTCGAGCAGGCGCTGCTGGACATGTCTACGCCCGGCCACACCAACTACGGGCAGCACTTCAGCTCCTACGAGGAGATGAAGCAGCTGCTCCTCCCTACCGAGGAGGCCTCCTCCTCGGTGCGGAGCTGGCTCTCGGCCGCGGGCGTCGAATTCGAGCAGGACGCCGACTGGATTAACTTCCGCACAACCGTCGACCAGGCCAATGCTCTCCTTGATGCCGACTTCCTCTGGTACACGACGACCGGCTCGACCGGCAAGCCGACGCGGATCCTTCGCACCCTCTCCTACAGCGTACCCAGCGAGCTCACCGAGTACGTGAATATGATTCAGCCGACCACGCGTTTCGGCGGCACGCACGCCAACCGGGCCACCGTCCGCGCGAAGCCGATCTTCCTCGAGACGAACCGACAGCTCATCAATGCCGTCGCCTCGGGCTCGCTCGAGCACTGCGAGTCGGCCATCACCCCGTCTTGCCTGGCGGATCTCTACAACACGAAAGGGTACAAGGCGTCCAACAGCAGCGGAAGCAAGGTGGCCTTTGCTTCCTTCCTTGAAGAGTATGCGCGCTACGACGACCTCGCCGAGTTCGAGGAGACCTACGCTCCCTTCGCGATCGGGCAGAACTTCTCGGTTATCTCCATCAACGGCGGCCTCAACGACCAGGACTCCACGGCCGACAGCGGCGAGGCGAATCTCGACCTACAGTACATCATTGGTGTCTCGTCGCCGCTGCCTGTGACTGAGTTCACGACCGCCGGCCGCGGCCAGCTCATCCCCGACCTTTCCTCCCCCGACCCGAACGACAACTCCAACGAGCCCTTCCTTGACTTCCTTGAGGCCGTCCTCAAGCTCGACCAGAAGGACCTGCCCCAGGTCATCTCGACCTCTTACGGCGAGGACGAGCAGACGATCCCGGAGCCGTACGCCCGCTCCGTCTGCAACCTGTATGCTCAGCTCGGCTCCCGCGGCGTCTCCGTGCTCTTCTCCTCGGGCGACTCAGGCGTCGGCGCTGCCTGCCAGACCAACGACGGCAAGAACACGACACACTTCCCGCCGCAGTTCCCGGCCTCGTGCCCCTGGGTGACCGCCGTCGGCGGCACGAACGGCACGGCGCCCGAATCCGGCGTGTACTTCTCCAGCGGCGGGTTTTCTGACTACTGGGCACGCCCGGCGTACCAGAACGCGGCGGTGGAGTCATACCTGCGCAAACTCGGCAGCACGCAGGCGCAGTACTTCAACCGCAGCGGCCGCGCCTTCCCGGACGTCGCAGCCCAGGCGCAAAACTTCGCTGTCGTTGATAAGGGCCGCGTCGGTCTCTTTGACGGGACGAGCTGCAGCTCGCCCGTATTCGCGGGCGTCGTGGCACTGCTCAACGATGTGCGTCTAAAAGCGGGCCTGCCTGTGCTGGGATTCCTCAATCCTTGGCTCTACCAGGACGGCCTGAACGGGCTCAACGATATCGTGGACGGCGGGAGCACCGGCTGCGACGGGAATAACCGGTTCGGCGGTTCGCCAAATGGAAGCCCTGTCATCCCGTATGCGGGGTGGAATGCGACGGAGGGATGGGATCCTGTGACGGGGCTGGGGACGCCGGATTTCGCGAAGCTGAAAGTGCTCGTGCTTGATGCTTAAGGGTTGGGTTACGCTGTGGCTGGTCTATCCATATAGAGATCAGCTGGTATATACTATCAATTGCATTGCATTGCATGGATTGGCCTTTGCTAGCATTGAACTGAATTCATTGTGCATTTCGTCAATTCATCTATCTTTTTCTTTATGAAAGTCATAAGTCATCCAGATGGTTTTCCGTCTATGCCTTGTATATGTAGGTGCAGGGTAACAGGGTAGGTATGCGCACCTTACCCCAGCAGGCCCGCCACTGTCACAGTATTCATTGGTCAGCCGGCGCCCCTGAAATCTGGCCCGATGGATCAGAGAAACTTACACAGCCATATCCCTAGCAGTCCCCATGCCAGCTTGCCTCGAAGCCCCCATGCCAGCGCCGCCGCACCCCCCTCGCCGCTTCCGCTACCCCCGGGCTGCCCCGGCGCGTTATACCCGGGTAACTGCGGATCCTCAACGGGCCCGTCATCCAGTCCCCTTCCCTCGGTCTGCGCGGTCCCATTCATGCCCACCAGATCCTTCAGCACGCTTTTCGTCACGAGATTCGGCGCACTCAGTTTCCCCTCCTCTTCCGCCGTCTGAATCGCAGACCACCAGACAGCCGCCATCTCCTTGTACCCGGTATCGCTTGGGTGTGTTCCGTCGACAAGCTGGTCCTCCGTGATGAAGTAGCTCATTTCCGCCAGGACGATCCGGTCTCCTCGTGACCGCCGCCGCGCGACGAGGTTCCGGTATTCTTGGCTCACCCGTTGCACGGCGCGCGAGGCGAATCTGTTGGGGAGTAGGGTGGAAAGGACGATCGTGGTGTTGGGGATGGAGGCGAAGAGGTGCGAGATCAGGGCATCGAGACGGGTGTCGGCATCGGTGATATCGATGTTCTGGATGCAGTCGTTGGTGCCGGCGCTGCCGCACGTGTAAGCACTAGAGGGAAGAGTGAGGGAGGGAAAAGAAGGGCCAAATACTTGATCAGGATGACGTTGGGCTGCAGCCGTGTAGAGTTGGCCGCCGCCTCGGCGATATGGTCGATTGTGTCGCCAAAATGGCCTTCATTTTGCTGCTCTCACCGTCAATGACTTTCTCTTTCTCTCGTTCTTTTTTCTTATTCTTTTCTTTCTTCTCATTTTTTTTGTTTTTTATTTTGCGTAATGCGGCAAGGAGAGGATAACGTACATTATCCTTCATTGTCCCGTTTGCCAGACTCCCCACCATGTCTACTTCCCACCCGGCATACCGCAGCTGCTCGCGGAGGTATTTGCGGTAGCCGTTCCCGTCACTGGACGTGTACCCGACGGTGATCGAGGCGCCGAGCGGCATTACCCGGAGGAGGAAGGGTTTGGTCGCGCGTGGGTGAAGATCGTGTTCATGCCCATGCTGCTGCTGTGTAACTTCAGTCGGAGACGCGGCGGCGAGGGCGGGGTCGAAGGCAGAGGCTGTGGTAAGGAATGCAAGGAGGAGAAGAACTCTGATGTATATTCTAGATAGAAATGCTGGTCCGGGTGGCGTCGACACCGTCACTAGGGCTCTCATGGCCCTCAGGCTGTGCCTCAGGTTGTACCTAGACAACGTTAGCGCAGCCAACTCAGAGAGGGGTCGTTGCTTGTTATATCTCCGCGCCCGACAGGGTCCAATCTCGTCAGAGGGTGTGCTGCGCTGGCTGGGGCTGTGCAATGTGACTGCATGCGCCCCAGTCGTTGAGTTTCGGTTGCCTGGCGATAGGCACGGTCTGGTGATAGGCAGGCGAGTAATTTCCGGCTCGTTCCTGAACCAGGTGGGGGACCTGAATGGGTTACTTCTCTGTCCAATTCTGCCAAAATGTCGTCAACGATTGTGGGAAATACAACCTGGAACATGCAACATGCTTACGCGCGATTGTCTGGCTGGAACGATCGTCCTGACGATGACAGCATAATAAGAGATGGAAGCCTCCACTGTTTGGGTCCAGACTCGGGTCGGTTGCTCGGGCAAGGCGCATATCCTGTATTTTGATTGGTCAGTGTGAGAGCCTCGGCTGCATTGGGACTAGTGCCCGTCACCTTATCTAAGTCTGGGTTATGTGCCTGGTATTTAAGGCATTAATACTCACCTGTGCCTTGTTTTCGCAGCGACATCGGCGGTGCTGCTCCTGCTCGAACCAAGGCAGAGAGTATGGAAAGAAGGCCAACCACCAAGGGATGGTGAGACAAGTCCAGCATAAACAGGACAGTATAGCCGAGCGTAGTGCCGAGTGTAGTGCCGAGTCTAACTCTAAGTCTAGTTCTAAGCCTAGTGCTGAGTCTAATGCCCTGATACTACTGACCTTTCCCGCTTATGGCGTGTCTGTGGAGGTCCATCGCATCACCCTCAATCATCTAGCGTCAGTTATTCTCAGTCGCAAAATCTTGCTTTCCCTGGTTGCCGCAGCTGACAGGAGTAGAAGGGATCGACGGCGTAAATTCGGCTGCCTAGGAGCTTTACCGTCCCTGAACACCTCGAGTTAATAATGGCAGTGGGTTTGCCCTTGAAGGCAGCAGGTGCACTTGTTAATTGCTACCCTTGTCCATTGCTACCGTTAATGTACTGGACGGATCTGTGGGTACGGGCTATGGGCTCTAAATGTCACATTCTCCGAATGCACGGGAAGCGAAAGTCCAGTCCACCCAAATTGATGGCGCATAAGCGTAATGTGCAGATGCGCTATCTTGGACGCACGAATCACTTATCGCGCAGCCAGATTCTCTCAATCATGGGGTTATCGTGCAGGCCACTATCTAGGCGGCTTTATAAGCTTATGTGATTTAACGAGCGCATGATTACCGTAGGAGCCTATGCCGGTGGCATCCCGTTGATGACACCCTATCCTGGGAGGGCGAAGGGGAGGGGGAAATGGAAATTAGTCAAACAGCTATTTTATCAAGACGGGCAGGCAGCAAATTGACTCGGCTGAAGGGCTATCTAGCGAGTATCATTATATTTGTTGGTGAATGCCCCTTGAATTGCGTGATTGGGCTCTCGATGGCGCAGCGCCACGAAATCAAATCAAGTCAATCTTCCAGCCAGTGAGCGAGTGGCAGAAATTACTACATTCAATCTATGATTATTAGCACCTGGAATCTCAATACTGGTCCTCGCGTTGTCTTCCCACTTCTGCCTCAAGGGTTGGGAGCTGAGAGGGGGACCATAGCGGGTCAGAAGGACATGCCCCAAGTCCCCTATCCTAGTATACATAGATAAAGTCCTCGTTCTTCAGGTCCGTTGTATCCAGGAAACCTTTGTCTACAACATTCGCCTCCGTCTTTTGCTCCACACATGCACCGTCTTCCACTGCAGCAGTCTTACTTTGCTGGGTCTTGGCCTTTCCAAGCATACTCTCATCCACGACCCTTGCATTTTTGCCCAGCTCTTCGCGTCTTTTGGCGTGCCGCTTGTTGAGCCAGTAGAGGTACAGATCTGCAATACTATAGACAGGCATATATAGCGTTAGTATGGGTTGAGAGATTGAACCCACTCAGTATGGCTGCCGGGGAAAGACATACACAGCGATGATCGCAACCAGGATAAACATGACAAGATTCGAGATCAGGCCCGGCCGGTACTCAGGTGCTTGCTCTAGGGAGTAAAGCTGAGGACCGATGACCTATACCGCCAAGTCAGAGCCTGCAGCCTCGCGGTATCTCTGTTGATATAGGGCAATGTGTGGACGACTTACATTCCCCGTGCACATCCCAATCAGCACCACAGCAGAAGTACACTTCCTCTTCGTATCACCGGCGGTGTTCTGCGCTTCCCAGGCGTACACGAGGGGCGTTATGCCGGCGAGGCAAGACACCTACCACCAATGTCAACTCCGTCTCAGTAGAGCTTGAGGTGGCGGCATACCAGGTAATACCCGAACAACAACACCCCCTTTTGATCCCTCGGGACCGTCAGCATTAGTATTGTTCCCACTGCAGCGATCAGTGCAATCCCCGCGATCACAAGCCCTTTTGTGCGGAACCTTGTCGCCAGCCACCCGCCCAGCAAGATGACCACGATCTGGATGGCCCCAAAGGGCAGGTTAAACAGGATCGCCGTGAAGTTGGTATATCCAAACGAGGTAATGATCAAGCTGCCGAATGTGCTGATACCGCCGCTGGGGATCCTAGACGACAACACGTCTCATCAGCACGCGGCAGTCTTAAAGAAAAAAATAAAAATAAAAGACAAAAATGAAAAAAGGCGCATCAAGGGACACGTACGAGATGGCGATAATCAGCAAGAACCAAATCCAAGTCTTCACATCCAGCAGTGTCTCCCAAACATGATCCCAGCGCCACTCTCTCGAGATAACGCCCATCTGATTCGCGCGAAGACGCTCGACAGCAATGACCTTTTCGCGCTCAGGCAGGAATTTCGCTTCCATGGGAGAGTCTGGCATGAAAATGAGTACGATCAAGGAGTACGCAACTGTCAGCAAACCGCAGAGGAGGAAGATGATCTGGTACGAGAACAGAGTGTCGCTATGGATGTGGCCGAGGCCGTAGGTGAACAGGGAGCCGACTATAGCGGTAACCCCATTCATCGCGTTCCAGAGAGCTGCTCGCCTGTCTGCCATCAGCAGGGGGTTCAGCATATGGGATGATGAGGAGGGACAGAGCTTACCATGTCTGTTCTCCCCTCCGCCACCACATTTGCGTGACGGCGATGCACGAGGGCGCTAGACGAGCAGCGTCAGCCCTCATCTCTGCAATGAAATGTATCCAACTTACCAATCATCGCCTCAAAGGCTCCCAAGCAAAACCTCAGGCCGAGGAGACTGGGGAAATTAGTACAGGCCGCCATGATCGTCAACGAAGATCCCCAGAGAAAGATCGCGCTGGCGATGACTTTGCCTGTCGGAAGCTTGACCAGCACCAGTGCAGCAAGGGGCTGCATGACCAGCTGCGCGAGGTAGAGGATCGAGCCGAGCCACGAGTACTGCTGGCCGACGAGATTGGCATCCTCGACGAGCCCAAAGATGGAGACGTACGAAAGACTGGACTTGTCGAGTTGCTGGAAGAAATAGGCGCCCAGAAGCAGGGGGAGGACACGCAAATCGATACGTCGCCGCACAGCTTTCTCTTCTTCAGGTGTGAAGCTGCGGTCGACTGTGGTCGTCGCCAGAAACTGGGCTGCTTTCTCGGCGGTTGCGGTGGGTTTGGGGGCCGTCTCAACGGCGGGGGTGATGGAGTCTGCAGACTCGATTTGTTCTGCTGAAGGACGCTGTTTGGACGTCATTTTGGGCTGTCTAGCTGCAAAGGGTGCAAGGACCTGCAACGAGCCCTGGGTCCCATTCCCAGCCCTATATACCCGCCCCGGGCGTATATTACCCGATCACCTGCGCAGTCTTGGAGACTCAAGCTCCTTCCCTGGGCTTGTCTCGTCTGACTCGAGACAGCAGAGCTTGCACTGGATACTGATATTCCCCCAGGATTTGCCCAGACCTGCCGTTGTCATTCTTCTTGCCCCGGACTGCCCATGCCTGAATGCGGGGGTGGGCTTGTCCTGTCCGGTGATTGATGGAAAATCCACGTCGATCTCTCGATCTGCCCATTCAGCCTATTTGGCTCTCTCCAGCCGGCACACCACACCGTCCGCTTTGAGCTTAGTAGGCGCCTCCTCATGCGTTTGTTGGAGTGGTTGCGGGGTTGCCTCGGTCCTCTTCACCCCGAGTACAACCCTCCCCTCTTTATATCCCAGCAGCTAGCTGGCTCTATATCTCACAGACAAGTGCAATAGCCCATCATCAATCGAGGAAAGAAAAAAAAAACATAGGAAGAGTAAAAACGAAAATGGTAAAGAAATACGCCCTCGTCGGCACTGGTGGCCGGGCCATCTTCTTCTACACGGCAATCGTGAAAGACTTCCCTCAAACAGCCCAGCTCGTTGCCTTCTGCGACACGAACCAGACGCGCTTAAACTATGCCAATTCACGGCTCGAAGCACTTGGCCACACCCGGATCCCAACCTTCCTAGCCTCCGACTTTGACCGCATGATCGCAGAGACACAGCCCGACGAAGTCATCGTCACGACCATCGACCGCACGCATAACATCTATATCGTGCGTGCGCTGGAACTCGGATGCAACGTCATCACCGAGAAGCCCATGACTATCGACGCGCCTCGGTGCCGGCAGATCTTCGATGCAGTCGAGCGAACAGGCAACAAAGTGCGAGTGACGTTCAACTACCGCTACGCGCCTCACAACACAAAGATCTACGAACTGTTGTCATCCGGCGCAATCGGTCAAGTGAACTCGGTGCATTTTGAATGGCTGCTCAATACTCAGCATGGAGCCGACTATTACCGACGCTGGCACCGCGATAAGCGGAACAGCGGCGGCTTGCTCGTGCACAAATCGACGCACCATTTTGACCTGGTCAACTTCTGGCTGCAGTCCCGGCCCGAGACGGTGGTTGCAATGGGCGATCTCAGGTTCTACGGAAGGGAAAACGCGGAAAGACGTGGAGAGACAAAGTTCTACTCTCGTGCATATGGAAGCGAGAATGCAAAGGATGATCACTTTGCGCTGCATCTTGATCGCAACCCGCAGCTGAAAGCGATGTACCTGGATGCAGAGAAGGAAGACGCCTACTTTCGGGACCAGTCTGTTTTCAGCGATGGAATCAGCATCGAGGATACGATGGGCGTGATGGTGCGGTATCGCTCCGGTGCCGTCCTCACTTACTCTCTTACGTCCTACGCCCCATGGGAGGGGTTCCGGGTCATGTTCAACGGCAGTAAAGGGCGGTTGGAGGTGGAAGTCGTCGAGCAGTCGTACGTCAACTCCGGTGGCGAGCAGGCCCTGGAAGGGGCGCTGGAAAGCCAGTCGATTCTATTGCGGCCGCTGTTTGGTAAGCCCGTAGAGATTGAGATTCCCAAGGGGAGTGGCGGGCATGGAGGGGGCGATCCGCAGCTGCTGAATGATCTATTTGGAGAGGTTACTGGCGATGATCCGTACAGGAGGGCTGCGTCGCATGTGGATGGGGCACTGTCGATCCTGACAGGCATTTGCGCGAATCAGTCCATGAGCACGGGGCAGACCGTGAGGGTTGATGATGTCTTCAAAGTGTAGTGTCATGGCGGAGTTTTGTGTTTTTGATAGAGCCACGACTTCAGAATGCATGATAGAGCTAGAATTCTAGGCAGTTTTTAAGCCGTTTCACGCTGGAGGCAGGAAAAGTATGCGACTCTTGTACTCTGGAGCATGATCGGTACGATCCGCTGTGTAAAGGAGCCATGCAAGGCCTACATGCCTTGCCTCATAGGCTATGACTAGTCTCTTCACTTGTAAGAGTCTGGACTCCGGTTCTGCCACTCTAATGACAGGCAGGTGCAGACACCCCAGGTTTTCTGCCAACCGGCGCAAAAGTGTTCATATTCAGGGGGAAAAAGTATTATTTGTCTATCACAGCATACATGGCCTTATATTGGCTCTTTTTTATGTACCAAATCAATGTCCAGTGATATCTTGCTTTATTGAACACCACAGGCTTCGTAAATCAGGAAAGATCATGTTAAGCATATAGTTCAGAGTCAGGCCCGTCAAGGACACCTAGTCAGTTATCAAGGAGTTCGCTTTCTCTAAGCGTAACAAGGTCAGGCTCCAACATGGCGAGGCCTTATCTATGGCGGCTGTGACTTTCGCGTCCCAATGATTCTGGTAAGATGCGCTTCAGCACGCTTCGATGACGAGTTCGTTAGGATTTTATACGATCAAATAAGTAGGTCTTGTTAGGTCTTTCCACGTTTCCTTTTTTCCGCTTTTTTTTTTTTGGATCACCTAAAACTATCAGGTAATTAGTGTTTAGTTACTTCTACCAACGCTCGCTGAGTACAGACTATTCGCTGATAGGTATGGTTTGTTACACACAGTGGCGTTGTGAATATAGAGTTGCTTTCTATATTGATGTTCATGGTCATCAAAGACCATACCTATATATATTTATTCACACTCACTTAAAGAACCACTAACCCCCCAAAACCGTATTATACTAAATGGGCCTTACAGATTGTACACAACAGATATATAAAATAAAAAGAGCTCCAGCTCTCCAATCACAGGCCGGCTGGCCCAATTGGCAAGGCGTCTGACTACGAATCAGGAGATTGCAGGTTCGAGCCCTGCGTCGGTCATTCTTTTTCTGCCTATTCATTAGCAGATGTAAATTTTTCTAGGAACCAATTTTTGGTGCCTGAGGAGTATTGATGGGGAGTGAACGGGACCGAGGTGGACCTGTTAGGGCTGCATTGCACGTGACTATTTTCATCTAGTATCCCCAACAGTTTGGGTGCAGTCCCTGTGTATGTAGGCGAAGAGACTAAAATAACTAAGGGAGTGGTGTCATTTTTGGTATTTATTACTCAGAAAGACCAGCACTCTTTGACCTCGTGTTCTATGATCTCTTTACTTGTTTCGGGCTAGCCTTTATACCGGGATGAGACCATTCATCTTCTTTGTGTGAGCTCATATATGATACAGTACCATCAAGTTGAAAATATGCAAATCGTAACCATAAATATGCTTGAATAGCCAGAGATATCCATAAAGTAATGTTGCTGATGTGCCCGAGTCGACGTTTGTGTACATGGTATACTGTAAAACCAACACAGTACGCTTTTATATATCCAACTAGTACTACTAATCAGCTGTCAAATGCCCTTGCACTTCGCAAAAATGTCCTTTAACAACTTCGACATCGCAGCCAACGAATTCGAGTATGCCTGCGAGACCGGTGATGCGGCCTTCATAGCAGAGCTTCTGGACTCCCGCACCAGTCCACAAATCGGCCAGCGCAAGCCGCTCATGGCTGCTATACTCAACAACCACGTCGAGGTCGTCAGGCTGCTAATAAGCCATGGAGCACCAGACGAGTGTTTTGCCGTCACAGCGGACGAACGAGCATCATCGCCAGAGGCGTCTGATATCACGGGTAGTCTGCAGTTTGCGGCAATGCATGGGAAGGTGGACGTTGTTGAAGCGTTGTTAAGGATGGGGATCGCCGTTGATTGTGTTGACAGGGCGGGACGCACGGCACTGGGGTTCGCTGCGAGGGCTGGCGAATTTGACGTTGTGAGATTGCTTGTTGAGGCTGGGGCTAGTCTGACCAAGGTTGATAAGGAGGGGATGACGGCGTTAGACCATGCTGCAGCTGCGGTGGAGGTTGAGATTATCGAGTTTCTAAGGGCGGAGATGAGAAAAGGAAAGGCTAAGGTATAGGACAGTGGTGTTGATCATCTTCCTTTGTTGATGAGTTTGACTTTGTTTAGTTCCGAGTTTACGTGCCAATCCTCTTCTATAAGCGTGCTATATAAACTCCAGCACGTAGCTCAGTAAGTAGAGAGTATATTATTCTTCCGCCTTGCTTGTGACTATCGTTGCATATAGTAGAGAGTTCTATTCATACGGATGCTATTGTGGAATCCACGCTTGCATAGCTGAAGCTTGATGCTGGCGCGATTGCACGCGAGTGGACCACTAGTCAAGCATTTGCTAGGTCCTTCATACTAACAAGGCTGTTCTTTGCGCTATAGCCTGTTGGGTTTCTGGCTTTGTAGTGGCCAGAAAGGTCTGCACCATCGTGCTACCGCAACCAATTGTGTGGCCGTGTCTCGCGGCACAGAGACCGGTCGATATATTATGGTCAGCGCATTCATAAGAACTCATATGATGAGCCCAAATCCCGCTGGATCTGCACTACATTAGAGCATCTCATTGCTAGAGAACGGGTAGGGCAGAGTTGGCACCCGACGCTGCAAGTGTCCGAAGTGGCAAGGAACTCTGGCAATTAATTCAGCAATCAAGTATGGCATCATCCAAGAATTTCATGCTTAATATACCAGGTCGAGATCAGTGATTATGTTACATCGATCCAAGGGGTGCAGCGCATTCTGATTAATGATCTTGAGGTTGCGGGATCGGTCATATATCGGGATTCGCACTCTGAAGAAGAGCCATATAAGCCACTAGATAGTTCATCAAATCCCAAGCTCACATTCAATTCATCGTCCATCGAATTGGCCTGATTAGAAGAACCGGATAACTAATGGCCATGCGGAGTTACAAAAACATTGTCCTCATTGGCGTGCGCCGTCTTCCCCAGTCGTCTGGCATGCCTGGGCAGAAACCTGATCTGACTGATCACCACGATACCGACTCCTTGGGAAGGGTCTTCCTGAACTCCCTCCTCTCAGGGGCAGCCTTAAAAGTGACTGTCTTCGCCCGCGAATCCTCAAGGGGCCGCACCAACATCCCGTCAGCATCGGGATTAATCACCATCGCAGACTCCTGCCCGCAAAAAGATCTGGTTAGGGCCTTCCAAGGCCAAGATGCACTCGTGAATGCGATCACCAGCTTCTCTATCGCAGAGCAGCTAGAATTCGTTGACGCGGTTGTAGCAGTCGCGGTCAAGCGGTATATCCCCTCCAAGTACGGGCTTGACAACAACAAGCCTGCTGCATGAGAGCTCGGTTGTCTTCCGGGATAAGAGACGGGTAGAGGATTATCTGCGGGTGAAGGAGGACACTAGTTTAACCTGGACAGCGACTGCGTGTGGGATGTGGATTGGATGGTAATACCTCCATTTGTACTCTTAATTGATTCAATTTCATATCATCCGAGTTCTTTCCAATCCATTTGTCTGAACTCCAACTGTACAGGTTCGTTAGCAACAGCTTCCTCGGGCTCTACTACAGCACCGCACAATATCTCTGACAAACGATGGACGAGACCGCTTCTCGACAACCACGCTCGCCAACACCGCGCTCTCCCTGAGTCGCCCCATGTTCAATCCCGGCACGATGGCAAACCAGGTTGTTTTCCTGAGAGACTTTGTCATGACGCAGGTCAAGCTTGCCAAGATAATCAAGAAACTTACCGATGAAATGTGGCGACACAAGTCTTTCAATACATAAAAACAATCCCTGCACTAAATGAGGCTAGGGGTAAGAGCGATACTTGGGCCGGGTATGGATTGATCAATATCGGGTTCACCAAAGGAACGTGCAGCGGGCGTTTCAGGCCGCTTTACCAGCTGAGAAATCAATAACTGGCACTACCGGCAGGGAATCTGGAGGGAGTGGTCAAAGAGACTTTGGGGGATGTTGGGCATCTTGGGGTTTATGGGCGTGTTCATGAATGGATAGCTGTTAGCCCAGATATCGGGGGTGTAGTATGGAGGAGCTACAAGGACTGTTCCGTGGCAACAAGTTCCCACCACATCTAACATTTAGGATTAGCAGCGTTTCTGGAATGGGGAATTACTTATGAAACCAGACATTGACGGGCGTTAGGCTAGTCTGGGGATCTTGATCGCGTGGACCCTTGTCATCTATAAGAATACATTCTGGATCATGGTTCGTTACTTGGAGTGCCTAGGGGGGCACATTAACCGCATTATAGCTCGGAAGAAGCTTGATATATGACTCCAACCTCCATTAGCACTGCCAATGGCTAACTTGAATCTGTTTATCCAAATTAGATGGGTCAGAAATGGCGATACCGCTGTGTAATCAATCAATGGGCCGTTCCAATAGTGTGTTTACTGGGCTGTCTCCGTTTCTCCAGTAGTAGGAGTGTTAGGGCTCCGACCAGAGAGCACTCACAGTCTCGTCCAAAGTTCGACAGTCATGCTGCTCATTATAAGTCTTTCCTGAGGGATCCCGACACACTGGAGCTCCAAAGCCCTCTAGGACTCCTCCACAGGTCAGTCGCGTGAGATCAGTTTCCAATCTCTAGTCATTCCCGCGACCGCCGCGCTGAACGTATCATTGACCAGTCACTTTGATCTACTGTTCTAAGCACGGAGTCGAGATGCCGATTGCCGATGCTGATTTGCTCCATCTCCAAAGACCATCTACAGGCATACCGATTCCCCCATCCGGACCAACAGTCCGCCGCAAGAATTGTCAGAGCGATCCTAGTCCTGGTCGGCCATCGGGATCCCATAAGCGCCGTGCCCCCAGGAGCTGAGGCTAAGGTTGGGGCTAAATCTGAGGTTAGACTGAGGCTGAAACTGGAGGGATTTGAAATGCAGGCGTCTCCACTGGGGGCCAACAGAACGAAAGAGGGGCGCGCCAGCAATTGGCCGTTTGGTCAGTCACCGCAGTATATGAGTACCTGCTCTGCATCTCGTGAGCACAGTTTTTTGATTACCAGACTTTTATCTCTTTCGCTCTCGCTCATTACGCAACCAATCCAAACCGAAACCGAGATAATGGCAACACCTCCCTCGTACACCAAGACCACCCACTCTGCCACCTATCCCGCTATCAATCCCACTCAGCCCACCCTCTCCACCGCTGGCAAGGTCGTGCTGATCACTGGCGCCTCAGGCGGCATCGGCCGGGCGGCCGCCTCATCCTTTGCCGCATCAGGGCCGCGAGCCCTCATCCTTCTTGGCCGACGCGCTGACGCCCTGGCAGAGACCACCTCACTTGTCCGCTCAAGACACGCAGAGGTGGTAGTTCGGGCCTATGAAGCGGAGTTGTGCGATAGTTCCAGCGTCCGCGATGTCATGAAGCACGTGGCGGCCGAGTTTAGCGGCATTGACATCCTCGTCCACTGCGCCGGCAGCCTCGCCCCCGTCGTTCCATTGCTGGAAGCAGACCCAGCGACCTTTCTTGATGGGTACAAGATGACTGTGGTCGGTACGCTGACGACGGCGCAGGCGGTCGTTCTCGCAAATAAGGCCGTCAGCGGAGAAGAGAGGCCAGTCACCTTCATCAATCTCACCACGGCGGGCATCCTGTTCCCGCCATTCCCCGGAATGGGCGCTTATGTGAGTAGCAAGATGGCTGCTGTCAAGCTCCTGCAGTCCTTTGCGGCCGAGAACCCGTTTGTGCGTCTGCACAATGTGCATCCTGGGTTTCTCGAGACGGCCATGTCGGCTAAGTTGGCAGAAAAGATCAGATTGCCATACGCCTATGATGACAGTTAGTCAACTCTGATCCTTCCTTGTATTTCCAAGCTCAAGCTTCTTTTCTCGCAGTCTCTCTTCCCGCCGATTTCCTGGTCTGGACGGCCTCGCCGGAAGCCGAGTTCCTCAGGGACAAGATCGTCTTTGCCGCCTGGGACGTGGATGAGCTCAAGGCTCGCGCGAAGGAGATCGTCGGCGGCTCGCCCGGGACTGGGGAGCTCTGGCTCGGTTTCCAAGGGTTCCCTCGATACATGGCTGGCCAGCCTTTGCCAGGCACTAACTAGCCGGCCCGGGAGGGGAAAGGCACTATCCTAGGCAGAAGCGCTGTGCACGCAGTAGTAAGCATGCCACTTGGACCTCTATACCCTACTCTAGCTGGACACCAGCCGCAAGTTTATAGAGTGGACCTATTGAATTCACTTAAGCGTGCGAGTCTGGCCTGCACTTGTCTCAAAAGCGGAACGGGTATGAAGCACAGAAATCTGACACATAGCAAGAAAATAACTGCTGGCCGTGTTCTGAATTGCTTTAATTCATTTAAATTTAAATACATTAGAAATGAGAAAAAAATAAAAAATAAAAAATAAAAAATAAAAAATAAAAAATAAAAAATAAAAAATAAAAGAAATAATATAAATAAATAAAGGCCAAGCGAGAATAGTACATCGATTCTCGCTCGTAGAGGTACTCTCCTGTAACTAGGTTAAGTGAAGACTGTCCGACGGCCTAGATCAAGGTGGATTGAAATTAGACTAGTTTTCTAAAAGATAATAGTGAAATTACCAAGGTATCCAACGCGTCCCAGGGTCGGCTACGTTGGCGGAGGGTTGGTACGCGGTGCTCTGAGAAAAGCTCCTGCGCTGCTGTTGTCGGGCAATTCGCCGCCACTTGCAGCCATTTTCAGATGAGCTGGTTCTTGAGGCGACGAGACGAGAAGTCATCTGTCAGTAGACTTGCCTCAAAGCAGAGTCGCGCTGTGGCAATTAAGAGGTATGCGCCTGTCATGCAAAGCTCAGTCGTTTCTGCGCCTGCCAAGTAGGCAAGGAGCTAGGGTACAGCATCAATTGTACAAATCACTATCTATATCACCAAGGCTATGTACAATATACTACGATCCTTAGAGTGTATTGAGAGTGCTTCTTATAACTTGGGCCATTTTACGTGCGTGATAGAGCATCCCTTTAGCCATCGACGCAAGAAACGAACGCTGATGTTGCTGCCACATATAACCACCATAATTGGAGCACAAATGCAAACGAACTAGAGGTTGGATTTGTAATGCCATCCGGGATTGACTAGGAGCACAAGCGGGATGAACGAACAGAACAAGGCTGGAATGGTGAGTATAGACATCTGATTGGAACCGGTTAATCTCCCATCTCAACTCGCCTGAGTACAACGCTCAGCATCTTTACATTACGCTGGTAAAGACATTGAGACTTGGAAGTGGGAAGACTCTCAACCTGGATAAAACAGATTCAGGATGCTGGCCTGATGGTTTGGCGTGCTGTAGACATATGTGGCTGTCTGGATTGTCGCCCTAGTGTGCTTTTCCCTCAGAATACGACTACAGGATAATGGCAGACTTGATGGAGGCCAATTATATTATGTATCCGAGATCATAGGAACGCAAATAGTTATCGTTCATTTTGGCGTTGGGACACCTAGATAATTATAGCTGATCTCACATAATAACAGCTGGAATAGAGCGTGAAGATCCCATACCCTGTTGGATCAAGGACGCTATGCCCTTCCCACGCCTTTGTCCTGGAGTATTGTGATATATAGGACGGACTGTGCCAATACACTTCGTAGATATGTAGTGAGGTAAGAAATGAATATAGCTATTCAGATATGGAGCGCAATTGAGCCGGAGTAAACCTGGAAATAGGCCGTGACAAAACCCGTAACGGGTCGAAGGTCAGAACCCGAACCCAACCCGTTACGGGTTTTGGGTAGACCCGTAACGGGTAACCCGCGGGTTGTGTCACGCCCTGCCTGGAAATACAACCATGTTAGGACTCTGGCCCCGACGCCCCCGGGCCCGAGTACAGAATTCTCACGAGATAATGGGCATAATAAGCTGAGCAGTGATCATCTCTGACAGGTTTGTTACGAATATCATCTCACTACAAGGCTGAATCTAATTTCCAGGAGCAGGTCGGGGCGAGTACGGTGAAGGGCCGTTTGGTTATAAACAAAGTCGTGGACGCCGACAGCTCAGCGTTTCCACAAGTGCAAGCAACAGATTTCATCTCAAGCAGTATGTCTCGCCACTATCTGCTCACTACATGTAGCTTGATAGCTGTGCTTTCAGCCGTTGCTGCAGCACCAGGCCGTCCCACGATCAATAGTACCTGCCGCTACCTCCCGAACGACCCCCAATGGCCCAGCACCGAATAGTGGCAACAGCTAAACAGCTCGGTCGGTGGCCGTCTTATTCGAGGTAGCCCATTGGCCAGTCCATGTCATGGGGAAGAGTACAACAGTATCACATGTGGCGCACTTCAAGAGAACTGGACAAGCCCGCCTCCCTAGTAAGTCATGCCTCGATAACCCTTATATGTTTGCAGAACCAGCCAGCCAGCCAGTCTGATTTCCTGCTAACAGCCACTGCCAGTTTCATGGACCCCGTCAATGTGATGTCCTTATACTGGCAGAATAACAGCTGCAGCCCGTTCATGCCCAGACACTCTCCGTGCAACCTCGGAAACATCGCTCCCTACGCGATAAACGTCTCCTCCGCGCAGGATGTAGTCACCGGGCTAGCCTTCGCACAGAGAAACAATATTCGTCTGTCCGTAAAAAACACAGGTCATGACTTTCTCGGACGGTCTGCCGGTGCAGGGTCCCTGGCGCTGTGGATGCATAATCTGAATGGGATACAGGTGGTCAATCACACCGCTTCAGGCTCTGGCTATTCGGGGCCAGCGCTTAAGCTGGGCGCAGGCGTCCAGGGCTTCGAGGTCTACGAGTTCGCAGCAAGATACGGGCTCAGAGTTACCGGCCCCTTCAATCCGACTGTCGGGGTGGTCGGTGGGTACGTCCAAGGGGGTGGGCACGGTGCGCTACAGGGTGCATACGGTCTGGCCGCTGATAATGTGCTGGAATATGAAGTCGTCACTGCAGATGGACGACATCTTGTCGTCTTGCCTACCGTGCATGAGGACCTCTTCTGGGCTCTTAATGGTGGGGGAGGAGGAACCTACGCAGTCGTCCTTTCGGCCACGATGAGGGCATATCAAGATGGAGTGGTCGCAGGGGCTTCACTCTCGTTCTCTGCTGGCGGCAACGAGACAAACGCAGATGCAGAGATGGAGGCATACTGGACAGCCATCTCAGCCTGGCACACCCAACTCCTGGTTCACGACGAGATCCCAAAAATGACCACGCTATTCAGCTTCACAAACACCTCATTCAGCCTAGTTGCCGCTACACTCCTGGATAGTCCTGCATCTACACTCTCTGCAATACTCGCGCCCTTCGTCCAGATCCTGGACGATTTAGGGCTGAACTACACTTACGAAGCAAACACCCAGTCGTCCTTCTACGTCCACTTTGCACTCTACACACCCGCCTTAACCTACGGCATCACGGTCACAAACTCGACCGTCGGTGGCCGATTGATCCCCCGTCAAGCGGTCACTGAGAAGCTCCCCGAGTTGGTCTCCGCACTGCGCAATATAACCTCTCACCCGAATATCCGGATCAACGGGATTGCGGCCAATATCACGCATACCCGGGTTGGGAATACACCTACCTCGAACGCCGTTCTCCCCGCCTGGCGCGAGGCGCTCTATACTCTGAACATGGATGCTTATTTTGAGCTGGGGGCGTCGACAGACGTCATTCTGGCCCGTCAAGCGTTGACGAATGCGAATCAGGATCTTCTCAAACAAGTTACAAGGGATGCAGGAGGTGGCGCTATACGAACGAAGCGACCTTTGATAATCCGGACTGGAAAGCGGATTATTTCGGAACGAACTACGACACGCTTTTGCAGGTTAAGCAGAGGTATGATCCGGGTCATATATTTTACGGGCCTGCGATGGTGGGCAGTGACCGTTGGAGCATGCAGGGGGATGGGAGACTTTGTGCTGCTACTGGTGCGTTTGGTACTCCTTGAACCGTTCGAGGATGATATACAATCCAAGACACTCTTTCCGGCGTGCCAGTTCTCTGTCGTGTATGGGCCGGATAAAGACGAGCTCGCGCAAATGAGTGCTGGCGTCCAAGCAAACAACTATACAATATGTGGGTAGCGGTGCTAGGTACAAATCGGACACAGTGTAGCCTATTCTCCAGCAAGATTATACAGCCTAATCTAAAATATATATAATTGTGCGTGCTTGCTTGCTCTTCTTGTCCTTCTTGCCCTTCTTCATTGTGGTTAGGCGCTATGAGCCAGTATCCAATGTCACTAGAGTGCCATTTCCTGGCCCGAGGTTGAGGGTGTCAATCAAAGCATACGTACCGACCGTCTGTGAAATCTGTGGCATTGTTCTGCCCAGCGTGATAGCAACAAGCCTATGTGACAGTTCCTTAAGGGTCGTACGAGAATTTTAGGGCTCTGCTAGCGGCCATCTATATGTCGGAACAGGGCAAAGGTGCAGCAACTCCTTCCAGGACGATGTACACAATGCAGGGGCGAGATTAAGTCCTGGACAATACCAACCCTTGAAGGGCTATAGCACAGCAGTATTATTGTTCAATGTAGTATACCCCGCACTGTGTAGGCTGCAGATATTAACCGCGTTCTTGGAGCTGCATGATCTGCATCTCGAATAGGAAAAATCCCGGCAGCTGCCATGGCGGCAATCTATAAATTTCCATGGTCTGATCTGGGGCAGAGGTGGAAGAATCAGAGTACACTCATACCCAGCCAGTCAAGAATTGATCGCAGGCATGAGAGCCCTCGTTGCACTGGTCCTTGCCGCCACGGCCCTGGCATCCCCAGCGCCAGCCCTCCAGGCCCGTCTCAATGACGGGCTAGCACGCACGCCTCAGATGGGGTCAGTTAATTATTCCTTTTTTCGCGGGCACCAAATCGTCCCACTAACGACAATGTAGATGGAACACCTACAATCAATACAACTGCTTTCCCAACGAGAGCATCGTGCACGAAAACGCGCAAGCCCTAGTCGACACCGGCCTTGCCGACCTCGGCTACCGCTATGTAACGATCGACTGCGGTTGGGGTGTCGAGGACAGATTGCCCAACGGCACGATCACTTGGAATCCGGAGCTCTTTCCGCAGGGCTTCCCTGCGATGGGTCGGTATCTGCATGATCTGGGTCTACTGTTTGGAGTCTACGGCGACTCCGGAATTCTCCTGTGTGGGAGTCCGCCTAACAGTACGGGAAATCTCTGTATGTCTTCTTTTCTCTTCCTTTCCCCCTTGTTGCCGGATGAGGATATGCTGATTGGCTTGGGGTGATAGACTACGAGGATATCGATGCGAGAACATTCGCTGAGTGGGGGGCTGATTCATTAAAATGTAATCTATATCCTGCTCTCAGTCTCTCCGTTATCTTAGAATGCTAACAAGTCAGACGACAACTGCTACTCTGATGCCGCAACCAATTATCCAAACGTCAACTACGCGCCCTCAACATCCCCGCAACCCCGTTTCGCAAATATGTCCCGCTACATCCAAGCCCAAGACCGGGACATCCTTTTCCAAGTATGCGAATGGGGTATCGACTTCCCCGCCCTCTGGGCGCCAGAAATTGGCCATTCGTGGCGCATCGGGAACGACATTATACCTCATTGGCGCTCCATCTTCCGCACGCTCAACCAGGCTGTTCCGCAGACCGACTTTGCCGGACCAGGCCAGTGGCCGGATCTAGATATGTTGCTTGTCGGGCTTGACGGGGTATTGACTGTGCCGGAGGAGCAGACGCATTTCTCGCTGTGGAGTATCCTCAAGAGCCCCTTGACGATTGGGGCTGCGATCCCAGGTATGAGGGCAGAATCATTGGACATTCTGAGTAACGCAGATGTCATTGCATTCAACCAGGACGCCCTCGGTGTCAGTGCGGCGTTGAGAAGGAGATGGAGCGACGAAGGGTATGAGGTCTGGAGTGGGCCGTTGGAAGGGGGGAGGACTATTGCGGCGGTAATTAACTGGAGAGATGAGGATCGGGAGATCACGCTTGATTTGCCGGATATTGGGCTGCAGTATGCTGAGACACTGCAAAACATTTGGGCAGATGAGACCGTGCAGGGGGTCAAAACGAGTTACAGTAGTGTGGTCGAGGCGCATGGAGTGATGCTGGTGCAGCTTGCTGAGACAGTAGAGGGAGGGGTGTATCCAGCAGATGTGTTTGCGGCCACGAATGGGTGAGCTTCCCTTTCCTTTGATTAACTCCTGGTGGATGTTGACATGTATGATTAGTGCTGTGACGACATTCTCCGATATCTATGCCATCACCTCGAGCCCTAATTTTGTCCTCAATATCACCCTCACTGAGGTGGCTGCAGCTGCGACAAATATAACTATCACCACAGGCAGCAGCAGTACGCCTATCTCAGCTTCCATCCCAGCTGGGTCTTCCTCAATATCAGCATCCGTCAGCCTAACCGCCGGCTCCAATAACACCATCACCTTCCGCAACGCGCCTCCTCTCTCTTCCATTACCCTCAATCCCCCCGAGCCAACCTACTACACTGGCACACAAGACTTCACCCTGACATCCCCAGCAGGTCCTTATACCTGCCCTGACACATTCTGTCTCCCTGCTGGCTCGAAGATCGTCGATCTCAGCACAGAGAGTGCCGCAACGGCCCACATCAACTCCTCAACATCTGGCTCCAAGTACCTTGAGATTGACTATATAAACAATGAGGTCGCATTTGACTCTTCCTGGGGATGGGGCTCCAACTCACGTAACCTCACAATCAGAGTTAATGACAATGATCCAGTCAGACTGGAGGTTCCGCTGTCGGGACGCCATAGTGAGCTCTTTGACCCGGGACTCGGGTGGTGGGATTCTGGCCGACTTGGAATTTTGACAGACGGGTGGAAAGAGGGAACTAACGAGATTGTGCTCGGTAATGAGGGCGGCGAAGGGGGATTTACGGGGTATGCGCCTGATGTTGTCGGGATTGCTGTCTATGACTGAGACGGAGACGGAGGCACATGATCTGCGAGTTGATAGCTTCTAGGGTTTATCTCAAAGAGAACCATGTACTTAGATCCGCTGTTACGACGTTGAGGTCAGTGAGTAAAGGGCTTATGCCTTGACTCTAGGTAGCAAGGAAAGCATTTCCCGTGCTAGATCCTGATGGACTTGTGCTGCGGTTGAAAAGTCCTAGCCAAAACCTCACTACCAACTCAGTGACATCTTGATGCGTACTTCAACTTCTACCGTGCACTCGATACTTGATCTATGTGATCCAAGTGCTCATTTCACGGCATAAAGTCCCTACCAACCAATTCGACTACTTATCCCCGTCCCCTCCACTCCTAGCCTGAGGCGCTCCTTGCACCGTTCCACCTTCAAGGTCTTCAACCTAAACTTGCCAATCTCGTGTCGCCAGGTCAATGGTCAAGATGATAGGCCACAATCGATATTAGCAGGCGCTCCGTGAGTTGTGCTGATAGAGCTGGTAGGATTCTTTTGTATTTACTTTTCACCTCACAGCAGCTCTGCTGTGTACTCCAGGAAATCTGTCATAAGCCGTCTCAAGTCTGCCGGATTGGCTCATTAAAGCCAAGGTCTAGGCAGGGCTAATAGTTATCAAAGCCATGTTATAACACGTATATTTCCAGCAGAAGGACAACTTCAGCAAGAACTATAACACCTGTTCTGCAACAAACCAGTCGCCGTCCGGTTCAGCTGAGCAGCTGGATCTTGTGAGAATAGATAGGAATATCCTCACTGTATTGACTGTGGATAGGGCTTTCCGCGTCTCCCTCTACTTCTTAGAGAAACAAGATTGGTTTCCTATTAACCAGGGCCCTACCTCAGAGGAAGACGTTATGCCGGTCAGTTACGCTATTGCATGCACACACGATACCATTATCACTCTGGGTAAACTCTCGCGCCTCGTACGCCTCTTGCATTATATTAGCACTTCCCAGCCGCTGACCCTTTAGCACCCATATTAACCATATAACCCCGGCAAGTCAGATACTCTTCCCGTCCACTTTCTTCAGCTTCAGCTTGTCAATCTCGACGCCTTCAATTGTCCTGGCCTGATCATTATCAGCTCACAACTGAGGGAAATGCAACGGGTCCCGTTCATACATTAACAGCCATCATATCACTCCCTTCAGGTCCCTTCGCATAGAGACTGGTCCCGCATGTTTTGCAAAAGTAGTGCGGGTATTATTTAGAAGCAAAGCGATATTCCTTAGAGCACTTTGTTAGCTTCTAGTATACCGGGATCTGCAGCAGAAGTTTAAATGCAAGGTGATTGCAATACATCTGTGATTCAGATGCAAGCGACGTGGGGTTAGCGAACCCTAACAACATCCTCAGAATGCTCATTTGTAAACTCTGAGGCTTTCGGATATACCATCAGGTAGCCATTCTTTGTGCAGACCGAGCCTGAGATAGCAATTAATTTTGATCCCTGGATCTTGGCTGGGGATCGTTCTGTGATCAGCGTACAGTTGCAGTTGCTAACCTCCAACTCCTCCAGAGGTGCTGGCAGCTCAAAAGTATATCTCGCGGCGCCACAGTGGCAGCATCCTCGGTAAATGACTGGCATTACGATTTCACAGCTAAGCTGACAGATGGTGAAGGAAACCCAGGGGAATTGGCTGCAGCTCTCTAGATGCTTGAGGTCTTATAGGCATCCGCCGGGGAGGCTGAGCACTTGGCTCTCGTATTCGGCTCTCGAAGGATCATTTGTTAGGCAGAAGCTGCTATTTTGGGACACTGGATGCCAATGCAACAGTCAGCACAGTTTCGTCTTCTGTTAATTGGCCTGTCAACAGCTATACTGAGAGACCATTGGTTTGCTGATCCGCCGCAGCCATCCGTTTATCTGACTACCCTACTGGCTCAACTAACCTCGGCTCAAATTTTGAGAATCAGCCTGTACATATATTAGTGGAGAACGTCCAAGGCTAGGCGCGGCCTGCCTCTACTACCATAGGCACTCAGGGGCACACTTGAGCGCAGTCCTTACGGCGGGGACGGACCTATGGCAGCCCGCTCTGCCCGCCGAGATATTGGACTTCACATTATTAGCCCTATTTATGTTTGACTTCTCGCCCTTCGTACTCGTATCCGGAATTGCCGAATTCTCTGGCTTTGCTCGGGGTGGTTCATGCCGAACTTCCCAGCCAGGAACCCTAAAGGCTCTAGGGCTGCAGATCGGCAGCAAGATGCGGGGTGAGTCCAGCCTAGTGAGAGAAGGACCTACTTTGTAGAGTATAGTATGTACGGGGAATCCCCGGGATAAGATCAGCTTCCCCCGCATTTCACAAGCCCCAGGATAAGTATTGCCTCCCAGATATCCTGCTCTGGACTGCCTGCAAGTTGCTGACTGACCCACCTGTGACGAAATGCAGTGCTCGGTGTATCATTGTCCCATCAACAACTCCCTTCTTCGCATGCCGAGATGTGGAGGCCCTCGCTTGGGGAAGTAGGTCTTTGAGGCCATGGTATGACAGTAGGAGACGGCCCTATAAAGCCGAGGAGAGGATAGACATCCTCTGAGTGCAACCAGGCACAGACATACACCATGTCTCTGTCAATCTCTGGCGTCACCTTTGAGCACCACCGCTCTGCCCTAGGGATCGGAGAGCCCTCTCCGCGCATTTCCTGGCGGTTCGATGGCACCGTCTCGAACTGGACGCAGTCTGCGTACGAGGTCGAGATCAACCGCGCCGGACAAGCGAGCACCTTCCGCGTTAATTCGTCCGACTCTGTTCTTATTCCCTGGCCAAGCGACCCGCTACAAGCCGGCGAGGAGGCCACCGTCCGTGTGCGCTCATTTGGACATGCCAACCAGCCTGACGCGCCCTGGTCGGACCCTGTTACTGTAGAGGCGGGCCTGTTGGGCGAGGAGGATTGGCAGAGCGCGGTAGCAATTGTCTCTGATCGGGAGACGGAAGTCAATGCCACCCATCGACCGATCTACTTCCGCAAGGACTTCGACGTGGATGAGGAGATCCTCTCCGCCAGACTCTATATCACAGCCCTGGGTGTCTACGAGGCTGAGATCAATGGTCAGCCCGTCGGCGACCACGTCCTGGCGCCTGGATGGCAGTCATACAACCATCGCCACGAATACAACACTTACGATGTCACGGATCTGCTGCAAACCGGCGACAACACGATCGGAGTCACCGTGGGTGAGGGCTGGTACGCCGGCGCGCTGAGCTGGTCCATGACGAGGAATATCTACGGAGACACTCTCGGTCTCCTATCGCTGCTCTCTATAACCACCGCCGACGGCAAAAAAATCTACGTTCCCAGCGACGAGACATGGCAGTCTGCTACGGGCCCGATCATTGCGTCTGAGATCTACAACGGCGAGACGTACGACTCCACCCAGGAAATCGAGGGGTGGTCTCAGCCGGGATTCGATACGTCTGGCTGGCTGGGTACGCACGAGGTCGCCTTCGACAAGAGCGTCCTTGCTGCGCCAGATGCACCCCCCGTGCGCCGGGTCGAAGAGCGGCGACTGGAGAGAGTGTTCAAGAGCGCATCGGGCAAGACGGTCCTCGACTTTGGCCAGAACCTCGTCGGCTGGCTGCGGATACGTGTCAAGGGGCCGAGAGGAAGCACAATCAGCTTCGTTCATACCGAAGGTCCGGCATCCCGTCTTCCTTCTCCTGCGATATGGACGTGCAGATGCTAACGTGAGCAGTGATGGAAAATGGCGAAGTCGCAACGCGACCTCTCCGCAACGCCAAAGCAACCGACAACTTGACCCTCTCGGGCGAGGAACAAGAATGGGAGCCCTCCTTCACCTTCCACGGATTCCGATACGTGCAAGTGACAGGCTGGCCCGAGGAGACCGAGCTCAACGCCGACAGCGTCACAGCAATCGTGATCCACAGCGACATGGAACAGACCGGGTTCTTCAACTGCTCGAACCCTCTTCTGAACAAGCTCCACGAGAACATCATCTGGTCGATGCGTGGAAACTTCCTCTCCATTCCAACAGATTGTCCGCAGCGAGACGAGCGACTTGGCTGGACGGGCGATATCCATGCCTTTGCGCGGACTGCAAACTTCATCTACGATACCTCGGGCTTCTTGCGTGGGTGGCTGAGGGATGCTTACTCTGAGCAGCTGGAGAATAACCGTACGGCTTGCCCTTTCCCCTTGTCATTTTCCTAACATCCCGATACTGACCAGACAGACGCGCCCCCCTACGTTATTCCTAACGTGCTCGGCCCCAGCTCACCGACCTCCATCTGGGGCGACGCCATCGTCAGCGTTCCATGGGACCTGTTCCAGACCTACGGCGACAAGGCCATGCTGTCCGAGCAATACTCCGGCGCCACAGCCTGGCTAGATAAAGGCATCCTGCGCAACGAAGCCGGGCTCTGGAACCGCTCGACCTTTCAATACGCAGACTGGTTGGACCCCCTCGCACCACCAGATGACCCGGGCGCTGCCACGACGAACAAATATCTTGTTTCGGACGCATACTTGATCCACAGCACCGAGCTTGTCGCCAATATCTCGGCGTATCTAGACCGCCGCGACGATGCAGAGAGGTATGCTGCGGACAGGGCGAATCTCACGCGCGCCTTCCAGAGAGCCTGGATCTCGGCTAATGGGACGGTCGCGAACGAGACACAGACGGGGCTCACGCTGCCGTTGTACTTCAAGCTCTTTGAGCGGCCGGAGCATTATACGGCTGCAGCATCGAGGCTCGTCGATATCATCAGAGAGAACGAGTACAAAGTGGGCACTGGCTTCGCAGGAACACATCTTCTGGGCCATACATTGTCCGCCTACAACGCCTCGTCAACATTTTACAGCACCCTCCTGCAGGAGGATGTTCCCGGGTGGCTGTTTCAAGTCCTCATGAACGGGACCACGACCTGGGAGCGCTGGGATAGCATGCTGGCCAACGGGTCCGTGAACCCCGGCGAGATGACGAGCTTCAATCACTATGCTGTGGGCAGCGTTGGGGCGTGGATGCACGAGAACATTGGCGGACTGAGACCGATAGAGCCGGGCTGGAAGCGGTTCGCGGTGGATGTGAAGGTCGGAGGGGGGTTGAGCAGTGCGCAGGAGAGGTTCCTGAGTCCGTATGGGGTTGTCGAGAGTAACTGGAAGGTTAGTGGGGGGAGGTTTTTGCTGGGTGTAAGGGTCCCGCCGAATACTGAGGCAGTTGTCAGTCTTCCTGGAGTCCCTACCGGTGGAAAGAAGGAGGTTACTATAGGTTCAGGGGTGCATCGGTTTGAGAGTACGCTGGGTTAGCTGGACTCGATTGTGATGTCTGTCCGAGTGTGGATGATATATCATTTGAGGTATGGCAGACTTGAGCTTGTAGATAGGTGGATATTTCCACGGTCTGAAAGACTACGAGCGCTTAACAGTACTTTATATAAAACCTAGCTGTGTATCCCGGCCCTGCTTTTCCTCTCAGCTTAACCCTAGGACAAAGACTAGTCTTGATACCTGTCAGAGTAGCTCCTAATCTGTATAATAGGAGAGTTAATCAAGATTTCATATTGTACTTCTAAGCTGTACACAGCTGCTGAGGGCAAACACAGGTTATCTATCATAAGTTAGGGTACTTGACTTAATATTGGGCGCGTTGAGTGGCTCTGCTCGTCAGCCTCAGTGGGCATCGCGACACTCGCCCACTGCACCCACTCCCCTCACAAGCTCACATGCTAGAGCAAGAAGGCCAATGGTATGGCTCTCGTAGATCTTTGCTGGAGGGGTGTAGACCACGTATCGTGTAGCTAATGAGTCCACATCACTTACGGGTCGTTTAGGTCCATGGCGATGTTGCGTCATCTGACTGATACAAACCCTAACATTCTACTGAAAACATCAGGTTGACTCAGGAAACGAAGCTGCAGTTCGAAGCCGATTGGCGAAAATTGCATCGGATTTGAATGAAATTATATAAGAGCAAACTGTGGATCATCTATTCTTCTCTGCCAGACTAACCCCGACACCAACACCTTCCCCCTCCAACCTCCTCGCGAAAATCATCTGCGCCATGGCATCCTCCGTCTGCAGGTACATCTTCTTCCCCTGCACCCACCAGAATCCAATAGCGACCACCAGCATTACGCCAAACACCGCAATGGCGTAGTTCATATCCGCGGGTTTCGGATCTGGGCTTCCCGGGAAGAAGAAAAACACGGTCGTAACAGCACAATAGATGATGCTTATCCAGTTGACTGGTGCACCCCAGCGACCTAGCCTGAATGGACCCGGAGGAAGCGTGTCTCGGCCGACATACAGAAGAGCAGCGATGGGGATGCCGTAGGAAACCGTGAGAGCGATGGTGCTGACACTGAGAATGGCGTCGAGGACGGTGCTAGCGAAGAGGTAGAGAACTCCCACAAGCGCGATCAGGAAGCCTTGCATCCAAAGAGCGCGGACGGGGGCTTTCCAGGTCGTGTCAATGTGCGCGAGATACGGACTGAAGGGGAGGCCGCCGTCTCTGGCAAACCCCCATGTCAGCCGTGAAGCCGTGGTAAGGATACTGATCCCCTGACCCAAGCCGTTGAAGATAAACAGCGCGAGCAAGACAGCTGCGCCCTGGAGACCGACGGTCTCCTGCATCAGTTCAATGAACGGCAGGTTTGCGTCAACAACCGTATTAACGTCCTGGATGCAGAAGAGACAGATGAGCATGAAGATGAAGCCTGTTATTGCGCCGAGGAGAACAGAAAGCCAAATCACGCGCGGGGCGTTGCGGCGCGGAGACGGCATTTCCTCGACCATGTGGATGACAGCGTCGAAGGCTGTGAGGCCGTATGCGGCCTGCACGAGCCCGGTGAACCAGACGACGCCATCGGACCAGCCGGTGCGGTTCATCCATTGCCCGAAAACGAAGGAGGCGGGCTGGAAGGATAAATTCGATCTGACGCCGACTGAGATCAGAAGAGCAAGAGAGAGGATGACGAAAAGCGCCGTGAACCAGATGCCGACGAAATTGTTCAGCCAGGGAAGCACCCGTTCCGATCGGCAGCTGATGACGTTGGTCAATGTCAGGACGAATACGACGGCTATGTAGACAACAAATTGCAGCCAGCCCTTGTCCGCACCGTCCCAGTCTGGGTCAAACATGGTTTTCATGCCTAGCAAGAACTCGGTCATGAAGGCGACTTGCGACGCTGTCAAGGTCCACCACCCAAAGGTGTTGATCCATGCCGTCATGTACGAGAGAAAGCGGCCGAATGGCGTGTCCCAGAGCCGGCATACCCAATATGCTTGCCCGAGGGCAGTTGGCATGCTGCTCGTGAGCTCTCCAAGCGAGACAGCAACACAGAGATTACAGGCGGTAACCAGGACCAGACCCCACAGGATGGTGATGGAGGCACCATTTGTCAGGCCGCTGCTGAGGCCTTGAGCAAAGGTCGAGTAAGTACCAAGGACACAAAAGGCCAAGGCGAGCATGCTCCAGAGGTTAAATTTGCGCGACAGAGCCTGGATGTGGCCCATGGCGGCCAGGTCTTGCTCCTCGACGCTGGTGTCGCCCTTGGGGGGCTTGACGTGGGCTTTGTCCATGGCGTTCTGTTGATAGATAATCTCAGGTCATCTCTGAGGGCTAATGGAGAGCTGATATAAAAGTCATCCAGCAAAGTCAAGCTGTCTTGGTGCGGAAATTTTCAGATTTTGCGGGGAATCGGGCAAGGCCGTCATGTGGGTCTCGGTCATATCAGCGTATCTAAAAGCAACCATGCTAATGATGACATCCTTCAATCACAAACAGATATCTTCCTGCTTTTTATTGGAGGCATGCATCTGGTGCTGGAGGTAAATATGCAGCCCAAACTCTGGTCCTGTACAAGGCCAAAACTGAAGATCGTCGCCTTTTCCCCTTCCGGCAGGTCTATGCGTTGGAGACATACTAACCTTCCATTAGACGCGGTCGCCGACATGTTTATCACTTTCTTCATCGTAACTCGATCATACTTCAAAGAGAAATGCGGGGAAATGTTGCAGCGGTTACAAAACAGGGACGATTAGCCCGGCTAAGTAGGCAAGGCGTTTCGGTCACGTTGCTTCCGACCTTTCTATACGCAACAAGGTCACGGAGTGACAATGTCAGGATCCGAATGAGGTTTTAAGCGCGGTCTCGCTTTATTGAGGAAGTCCAGGGTTGGAAGAGAACGTCTCTACTATGTTCTCAAAGCTGCAGTTGACAGGGCCGTCCTGAACGTCCTGGCCAGGAGCTTGGATTGTCCGGGCATTGGAAAGAAGCTTGCTCAATTATTGCTAGACCCTAGTAGGTCC
The DNA here is from genome assembly GCA_003574815.1 of Aspergillus spinulosporus. NCBI lineage: Eukaryota > Fungi > Ascomycota > Eurotiomycetes > Eurotiales > Aspergillaceae > Aspergillus > Aspergillus spinulosporus. Next base: position 833,287 of record QPHH01000009.1, on the reverse strand, counting down.
TCAGAACACAGGATACGTTTGTCGGATAACCTGGTGAGAGAAACACCGAAAGGAGAGACCCGAATATGAAGCAGAGGAGCTCAAACGGCTGTTGAAGGAAGGATCCTCGGTGGTACGGGATCTACCACCCTCGCCAGGTGTCTATCACGCAGATTTGCCTTTTATTTCGCTTTTCTGTTCTCCCGTGAGTCTGGAGTTTTACCAGAAGCTAGGCGCCATATCAGGCTTTATGGCTATTTGACTCTGGAGGTCATGCCGAAAACGACGGTAGAACTGGCGGTCAAGACCAGGTCAATCGGCGTCATAGTCTGAATGCCCTCATGTCAATATGACCGTGACGGTGGAGTCAGACCTTCAAGTTGATAGGAGACAACCATTGAACTTCGCAGAGAAAAGTGGCCTCCTTAGCAACAGCTAGCATCTTGCTGAGATGGTGGCATCCGTGAATCCACGACCTTCAAGTTCTCGAGGCGATTTCAGGGATCAAAGAAGCTCTGGTGTGAGGGCAATTCACTTGTTTAGTTTACCTGTCTTCCCATCAGCATTCCTTCAACCTATGGTGGAATCTCGTAAAGGGCTCCAATCCCAAATCCGAACAATCACTCAGGGATGAATTTTTCAAGCGAGCTTGAATATCTATCCGTGAGTACTGTCCGGTAGAAATTTCGATCACACCTCGAGGAGCCGCCTATGGCGAATGCTCTTGCTCATGGTTCCCGAGGCAGCCCCTGCTGCCAGCAGGGGCTGCCTTAAATAGTATAAGCTCGCGTAAAGCGAACTCTATTATCTTTCCTGAAGTAACCACCCAAATGCGAGATTTGGTCACACAGTAGAGCGTCTACCCGCCAGCAACTGCCTATCTTATCGAACTGTTCGGTCTCAATGGCTCGAGAGGCCGTCGGTTGCTGCTCAGTCAGCCAGGGCCCAGCCCTTGTCGAGATTTCATTGTCTGACAGTCCCACAGCTAAGGCAGCTATGCATTTGAATACCACTCTGTATCAAAGCCTCTGCCAGAAAGCCGCATAACGAATCACTGCAGGGTCGAGGGCAGCAACGCATGGAAGGGAGAAATGTACTGAATCCCATCTGAGATGTGGGATGGTCGACATTTTGCGAGCATGTCAGCGCAGGAAAACAGGTATCAACGTTCGTTGTAGTATTGCAAATTCGTCGCAGAACCACCCCGACTCTTCTTCTCTGAGGTCACATTAACTTAATGGAGAGCGTTGCGATGAGAAAGGACAATCCGGATAATCGGCAGCAACGTAATCAGATCGATAAGCAACGCCAAGAAACGGGCCTGACCGTATTAGTAATCAGACCTCCGCCCGGAATGCCTTCCTTCACCTTCAAAGCCTTTGGGTCCATGGACTCAATTCATGGGCCATTGGCCATAGGGAGGTCCGAATGCGGCCGAACTTGGCCGGGCCTTAATGGCGCATATGGCGCATTGGCCCCGTATGATTTTTTTTTGGAGAACTTCTCCGTATCGAGTAGAGTCGCAGTTGCAGTCGCACCCAAAATGGGCGACTTTGAGGCCGGAGAGAAGCCTACCCCCAAGCCCGCTGTCGGCTTCTGGGACCCTTCCCTGGAGCCGGTACGGCGTCAGGTATTCATCAAATGGGCACGCACAGGTAATGTTACCGTCTTTGCTCTATTCTCACCGAGTAAGTACTGACTTTTGTCCAGTGTTGCTGCTCTGTGCCTTTATCCTCTGTGTCCTGTCCCTGTACTGGGCCGTCCAGTTCCATTCCGATGACAAGCTGTCGAACCTTAAGGTATGGGTGGTTGATTTCGACAACTCGCAGGATGGCGATGCGCTCATCGGGCCTGCGGTCACAAATTTGGCAGCGCAGCTTGGGACGGAAAGCCAGAACTTGGGGTATACCATCAAACCCGCGGCCGATTTCGAGGACCCCACTGCGGTCGTGCAAGCCATCTATGATGAGCACTGCTGGGCTGCAATCATAGTCAACCCGGACGCGACCAACCTCCTCCGCGGCGCAGTCAACGGAAACACCTCGTACAATCCTTCCAATGCCGCGCAATTCGTCATCATCTCGGCGCGAGACGAGACCACCGTCTCAAGCTATATAACGCCCGGCCTCAATTCCTTCGAGCTCCAGCTGCGCGCACAGTTCGGCCCTGAATGGGTGCGTAATCTCACTCAGCAATCCACGAACCTCACCTCGGTCCTACCCCAAGCGATTAACCCCGCCGTCGCATTCAACACACTCGACCTTCGCCCGTTCGCTCCCACCGCAGCAACCCCCTCCGTTACAATCGGCCTTATCTACCTCATCATCCTGTCCTTCTTCAACTTCCCATTCATGATGCCGGTGCATGCGCTCTTCTTGAAAGGCGAGACGACACTGAAAATTCCGCAGTGGCTCATCTGGCGTGTCTGCTCCAGCATATGCACCTACTTCTTCCTGTCGCTCTTCTACTCATTTGTCTCGCTCGCGTTCCAAATCCCGTTCTCGAACGATCCAGCACCCGATACAGTATCCGCCATAACCCCAATGCCTACAGAAAAGGCTCGTTCGTTGTATTTTGGATGCTCAATTGGGTAGGAATGGGCGCGCTGGGCTTCCCGCTTGAAAACATGTCGATGATCCTGGGGTTCCCGTACAGCTTCCTGTTTCTGATCTTCTGGGTTATCACGAATGTCTCGTCGGGGTTCTACGCTCTAGATATCGCTCCTGGCTTTTTCAAGTGGGGCTATGCGTGGCCGTTGCACAGGAGTATGTCTCCTTTTTCTCTATTGGTTTATTTAATTAAAGTACTAATAGTGGTTGCAGTTGTCAATGCCCTACGGACCATCCTTTTTGGCACGCACTCGAAGATCGGCCTCGATTTCGGGGTCCTTTTTGCTTGGATTGGGGTTTCTCTTGCATTGTTCCCCGTTGCGACCTTCATCATGCGGTGGAAAATGAAGAGGGGGCTGTAGCCGGCAGCCGAAGCCAAAACTATATAGACCAGTGTATATTAGAATTATAGACTATAGATCGATAGAGTAACACCCGACAAGCTAATATTATTGACTGCATGGGCAAACAAGCCACTGAGCCGCACGAAGCATCATCGCCACGCATAGTCTTAACACTAACAATCTTGACACAGTCTTTCGATCCAAGGCTACCGGCAGCAATAGCAGGATAAGAAAGCCGCAATCGAGATGAAGGTAAAAAGAATGCGGAAGCAAACAAACCAATACAGTAAATAAATCCATTAATTAATCCATCCACCGTACCGTAATCAAAAACGAAAAAAGTATATATCCAGCCCACACAAATGCAGGCTCAATATTATAATACAACAAAATACCGACCAAGTTCCTCCCAAGACCAGTTCATCCCACCCATTTCAGGTGGTTCCATCCCCTGTTCCTTTCTTCCATTCTCGAACTCATTCCAACAGCCAGATTTTGCCAGATTTTGCGCGCGAGCTAGGCCATCCGATCACGCCACAACCCCCAGAAGCGCGGAGCAGAACAGCATGCCCAAAATTCCCAGCCCGGCCTTGTTCACGACCTGCTGAGCAGGTGCCGCATTATCCGTGTTTGTCGGCTCGGCCGCGTCCCCGGTCGCTGTCGCATCACTATCGTCGTCGTCACTGCCGGACGTCGAGCTGGGCACCGCCGCCGTAGCCGTCTCTGTCAGGTTTCCGCCACAGAAGACATCATTATCGCTGGCACCGTTGCTCTGAATACAGTCTAACAGGTCCTGGCCGGATTGTCCCTGCGCGAGACAGTAAAGGCCGCAGTCATCGTTGTAGTCTTCCACCTCCGCGACACCACAGCATTTGTCCATGATGGAAGAGTAGTTTCCGGAAGTCGAGCGGACGGCGCACGCGACATCTTGCACGGGGAGGACCCAGGCGTTGCCCGTGCAGGTGGATGTCGCCGCGGTCGAGGTGGAGGTGGAAGTACTGGTTGTAGCGGACATTTTGTGTATTTGGTGGATAGATCGGTAGATAGAGCGAGTGTGGTGGTGAAGATGTGAACGAGAGACGATACGTGGGTTGGATTAGCGTGGTCTTCGTGCAGGTAAAGGATGGGAGTAAAGACTGATTTGAAATTCACCCAAGGAAACGGGGACAGGGTGAGATTTATGGAAAAAAAGCAACTCTGTCACAGGACGTGTCTCACGATTCTGTCCTGCCCCAGTCCAAGTCCCAGTCCCAGCCGGTTCTATAATTATCCAAGACACTTCACCGCGGAGCCAATAACATTCAACCAAGACGTTCTTCTGCCGAAGCATTAAACCATAATCAGGATTTTGTTGGTCCAGCAGTGATCGTAGCACAGCTGCGTGGCTGATGTCCACGGATCGCCCAAGCTATACGAGCAGAGGTTTTAGCGTGGTCGCGCAAACTGTATCCTGTCTCCATACAATGGTATACAAGTATACTCCGCAGTATTACCGGCAGCCCTGTAACTGGAGCCTTCTAGATCACTCGGGTATCCACTCTACACTCAAAACCTGGCCCGTTTTCATTTCGATAAATTAATATATGGGGTAGTCATCACAAGTATGTCGAATAGTTAGATATAATCATTCTGCTGAAATTATATGTGTTGGGCAACAAATTATAATTTCAGGCACCTTAAAGTTCCCCCTCGCAGCCTGAACTCAAAACCGAACTGTGGCGCAGGCCTCAGTAGCACAACTATAGGCACAACTATGGGATGCCTGAAGCTTAGACAGATCACCGCCATTTATCCAGTCAACGCCACTTATCCAGGGACCTCAGGCCAATTGAATTCGCTATATTATCTCCATACTTTGGTTCGTGTGTACTTGGGTATGGAGTACTCCGTGAAGTATATACAACTGTATACGAAGTATATTTATTTACTTATTGCTGGAAGGAAGCGCTCCCCCTCTTCGTCCTACCCAGCATGGTTTCCAAGCACAGGACACTCTCCCCTAGCAGACCCCTCCCTATGTACGGTTCAGGAAGGTGCCATAGTGGGAGCTCCAATGGCGAGATCTGGAACCAAGGACCCCTATGCCCTGGTACCCAACAGCGGCTACCGCTTTCCCATCCTCGGCAAGGCACACCAGAGTAACAGAATGCCCCCGGACAACGCGATAGCAAATGGCGGGAGCACCTCAACCCCCTTCGCCTGCGCGACGGCGCCAACAGCGAAGGGCAGAACAGCAGCACCGCTCGCTCCGAACGCCGCAGCAAAGCCAATCGCGCTGACGTGCAGCGCACGAGGCAAAAGACGCGTAGCCACCACGACCGCACCAGGAAACATCGGGCCCAGCCAGAAGCCTTGGAAGGAGACGGCGATAATCGAGGCATAAAAGTTCGGCACGAGGTAGAAGATCAGCGCGAAGGCGATCGAGATGACTAGGTATATCGCGATTCCGAATTTCTCGCCAATCCGGGGCGTCACGAACCCCAGGAGTACACGGCCCACTGTGATACCGAGCCAGTACCCCGTTGAGCCCATCCCACTTGCGAACTCGGCGCCGTCTCGCACGCGCATGAGGAAAGTGACCACCCACCCGCCGATGGCGACTTCGGCGCCGACGTACCCGAGTAGGAAGAATGAGAGGAGCCAAGTTACCCTTGCGTATTTGGGGACGAAGAGCGCGCGCCGCACGCCGCCTTGTTCATCTGATGCCTCGGTCGCTTGGGAACGTTCGGTTTCTGCTCTGAAGGCGGCGGCGTCCGAATCCCAGAAGGCCCAGAGACAGGAGGCTAACTCGATAGCGGCGCATGCAACCTGGCAGATCCCATAAGCCTTTCACTCGTCGATAGACAATATTGGTAGCATGACTCACCATAATATAATAGAAATAAAACCAGCCCACACCGGCCTCGGTGATCAGACTCGTCGCCACAAGCGGCGCCATCACCGCCCCGAGTCCATAGAGTCCATGCAGGAGCCCCAAGATCTGATTCGAGTCCGCCATATTCCCTAGCCAGGCATTCCAGGCCGAATCAGCCAATCCATTTCCCAGTCCAGCGAAGATGAAGGAAACCACGAGAACTGGGTAGGGAGGATGCACGCAGTTGACAATGTAAGCGAGCAGGTGGCAGCCCGGTGAGAGCCATGCGATGCCGCGCTGGCCGAGATGCCGGTGGAGCGTGTTGTTTGTGACGGCCGCTAGTGTGTAGCCGCCTATTGGGGAGAGAAAGACGAGAGATACCGTCGTGTAGGAAAGGTTGTAGTATTCCTCGAGCTGGACATTGTTAGAAATGGGTGAATGTGGTGAGTCAACACCGGTATACTCACATATGGGAGAAGAGGCTGAGGCTGTTAGTAGAAATTATCGAGAATAGAGAAAAGAAGATCTCACGCCATATGCTGCATCATTTGCGCCCATTACCAGAAACGCCCAGAAGGTTGCGACCGTCTTGACAATGTTCGAGCGAGGATAGTTCCAACGCTCTACTTGGCGGTCATGTTCATTTGCATCGCTATCACTTCCCCGCAAGTCGGGCTGAGAGGGCACGGCTTTCTCAGCGTCTCTGACCTCGTAAGGTGGGTGTGATTGTGACAGTGGTTGCGGTTGGGGCCGGATGTCTGCACTTGCTGCCATTTCCCATTTCAACCTAGGCCACGGGACTAAGTTAATCTAACGCTGAAGAAAGCAGAAACAGAGCCGACTTTATAGCTTGGAGATCTGGTCTCCAGCTGGCCATTTTGCCTAAATGGGCAAGTCTCTCAGCTCCCCACTGAACCAAGAGTCCAAGGCCCTAGGCTGGGTTAGTCTCCGCTGTATACTTGGTTAGACTGTGGGCGGGCCTGACTGAACTGGAAAGTCGACGAGTCGCAGGTTTCTCAGGTCCTAGGTACGCTCTGTACGGAATAGACAAGCGCACCTGATGGGAAGAAGTTTTGATCTATTAATCTAGATATACATCATAAACCATAGCACATGCTCCGGTTCGTGGGACAAATCATCGGGCGGTACAATGAACAAAGGAAATAAAACAACAAGAAGATATTGAGACGATTATTAAATATGATAGACCGCCTGCACGAAAGAATTGCTGGTCATTGTACATTAGTGCCTTACTCAGGCTTGCGTGCAATCATCAGGTACATCGGAGTGAAGAGCTTCTTCTCGCCACCGGCGACAAGGCAGTCCGCGGCCAACGCCAGGCTGTCGGCGGTCTTCTGTGTTCCCTGGGGAATGAGCTTGATGGTCTCCATGGCGCCGACAAAGCGGTGGACCAAGCCACGTCCCCACCATGTCATCCGAGCAATAGTAAAGAAATCCCACGGCGAAGTCATATGCTTGAAGGAACCAGCAAGAGGGTAGTACCACGGAATCTCATCAGGTCGGTCAGCCAGATCCTCGTGGTGCAGGAGCTCAAGGCCGGCCTCCTTGATGGCAGCAAGACCATCGGACACCTTGACCATGTTGGAGATACCGTCACCCTGCTCGATACCAAGACGGATCTTGCGGTGTTCAGGGTTGTCGTTGTCGTAAGCGTCGGTCATGAGCCACTCGTAAACACCAAAGATACCGCCAGGCTTGAGAACTCGCATGATCTCCTTGTAGACACCGGCAAGTTCAGGAGCGTGGACAGTAGCCTCAATGGCATAGACAGCGTCGAATGAGTTGTCGGGGAACTGCATCTGCATGAAATCACCCTTGACGAAGTTCAACTTGTGGCTGAGACCCTCACGTTCAGCATAGCGAGTCGCACGCTGGATCTGGTAATCGTTGTTGTTGAGACCGGTAACATTGGCGTCAGTGAACTTGACAATTTCGCGGGCGGGACCGCCAACACCGCAACCAACATCAAGCACCTTCATACCAGGTTTGATGCCCATCTGGTGAGCGAGGTAGTGTTCGTGACGGGCGATCGCCTGGTGGAAGGGCTCCCCATACGCAAAGCGGCAGAAGTGGAATGATGAACCCCATCCGTATTCGTAGAGATCGGTAGCAAGGTTATAGTAGCTGAGTCAGTTAGCAATGCTGTTTCCAACTCATTTTATCTTGTGAACGTACTGTCGGGTCAACGTGGCATATTCGGCGCGACGAGCCTATTCACAATAAGCGTTAGGAAAAGACCATATCTCAGTAGTTGCAGCAGTAGACTTACCTCACGAATCTCTTCTGTTTCAGTCTCTGCAGACTTGTTGTCCCAGTGCTTGAAGTACTCGTCAACGGCGGCCTTCTGAGCGGCGGCGCTCTTCTGGCGCATTGCAGCGAAACCTCCTTTAGCCTGAGCAGAGTTTCTGTGCATGGCAGCGTTAAACTCAGCATCACGCTTGTGGTCCTCCTTCTCTAGAATAGTGGGAGCCATTGTGAATTGAATTGAAAAAGAATTGAAAAGAGGTTGAAAAGGGGCGAAGCGAGAGGGATCTCGAAGATCTCAGTTAGTCGAGGGAAGGAAGAACAAACGATTGTAGAATTACGACACCACAGAACCCGTGAATTGACGGTCTTTATAACACCAGAGAAATTAGGAACAGCCCGAGGTGTCTCGGAGAGAATGACAAGAAGAAAAGGAAGATTGGAATACGCGATGAATACGATGGCCAGAAGAAAGGAGGTGACCGGCTTTTCTAGTCGCTTGACCAATCACAATTGGTTTTGCCGCTAGAGCCTACGCAGTATGCTAACTGCATCGGGGCTAGTATGGGGTTGATCCAGAGTCCCTGACAGCGGAGGTCGAGAAAATCAGAGCGTCCAGTGTTCCGAAGCCCAGTGCCGAGTGCTTCGTTACGCGATACGACTTGATTTGCGCGGAAAGACTCTATTTAGCGGCACCGGGCTTGTCGTAGTAAGGTTATCCTGCAGCCTGCGGTTGAGCATTGATATTATGTTGCGTATTCGATACGACAGATCGGCTGATGGAGGAGCCACTGTCACTGCCACTGTAGCCACTGCTTGAAGCCAAGGCTAGTTGTCACGTGCTATGCTTATCTAATTTTGATTTCCAGCCACTGTTACCGCCACATCTCAGCGTATCGATAATCTGCGAGTTCAAATCGCAGTCCGTCTCACCGACCTAGCTTCCCAACGTGAACATGCCACCTCAAATCAAACAGGATCTCAATCGGTCAGGATGGGAGACCACCGACTTCCCATCAGTTTGCGAGAACTGCCTCCCTGAGAACCCATACGTGCAGATGCTCAAGGAAGATTACGGCGCCGAATGCAAGATCTGCACCCGCCCCTTCACTATCTTCCGCTGGAAAGCCGACCGCACGGCCCGCACCAAGCGCACGAATATTTGCCTTACCTGCGCCCGGTTAAAGAACTGCTGCCAATGCTGCATGCTCGATCTGTCGTTCGGTTTACCCATTGTGGTCCGTGACGCCGCGCTGAAGATGGTGGCGCCCGGTCCGCAGAGCTCGATCAACCGTGAATACTACGCACAGGGCCACGAGAAGGAGATCGAGGAAGGACGGGGTGCTGTAGAGGAATACGAAAAGACTGATGAGAAAGCTCGCGAGTTGCTGCGAAGGCTCGCCAATAGCGAACCTTATTATAGGAAACCGAGGCAGCTGGAGGCGCCAGAGGAAGATGGAGAAGCGCAAGGCCCATCAGATGCTCCGGTGGTCAGGAGCCGTTACGGTAACGGGCCGGGGCCGGTACGAACAAGTGAGAGCAGAAGAGGTACGCCATTACCTGGGCGGGGTCGAGGAGGTGTGCGCGGCGGCCGACCATTCCCTGGTACTGCGCAGCTTCCGCCATCGCAGGCAGATATACTGCCACCCGCTGACCCCAACATCACTTCTCTTTTCGTCACCGGTGTTGAGGACGATCTCCCCGAGCACGCTTTGCGATCTTTCTTTGTGCAGTTTGGTCAGCTCCGGTCTCTCGTCTGTTCGCATCGCGCTCATTGCGCCTTTATCAACTATGCCGCCCGTGAATCCGCCGAAGCGGCCGCTAAGCATTGCCAGGGCAAAGCTGTTGTCCAGGGCTGTCCTCTTCGGGTTCGGTGGGGTAAGCCCAAGGCGTTGGATAACATGGACCGGGAGGAGCGATTAAAGTATGCTCGTGAGGGTCGGCAAGCTGTGGGGTCTTTGGAGAGCGCGGATCAAGGAACGAAGGCCATCACCGCGGGTACTGAAAAGGAACAACTACCCCGTCAAGTGGTTGTTGCTTCTCCTCCTGGCAGCGGGGAAGTTCAGTACTCGAGTATGTCTGGTGATTAGGTAATTATCTTGGGACGCTCTGGGTCCAGGCTCTTGGACTTCATGTCATTCGAAGCGGGCGTTTGTATTTGTATTTATGCAGTTTCAGATTAGTACCACTATAAATACCCAAAAGTCGAGAGAATTAAATGATATCTATATCAAAAGCACACTTGGTTCCGTTGCTGGTTGTATCAACTCTAGCTGGAGCATTCAATATATATTGTCGTGGCTCCAAACTATTCGTCACGGTCGAAATCGCTTTGCAGTTTCTACTGCAAACCCCTTCAGAACAACACCGAAAGCTGCTGGCGTTTGCTATATGCACATGATCTTCTCATTTCGTAGCAGTCTGTTTAGGCCGGCCATTGATACCCTTATTATGCTTGCATTACCTCAGACTAAGCCCACCCTACTGTGCTGTTTTGAGTCGGGTTGTATTCAAAGTAATTCAATGCCCATTATAGTAGAGTCACATCTATCGCTATATGGATACCCAGAACGCCGAAGGAGAGAGTACCTGGGAAGTTGGGTATACTATACAATCACCCAATACAGTCTTCAACCAAGCCTATAATATACATCACAAAACATGCTTCAAGATCAAGATGAGTACTATGACGAGCACGGCTTGTCGACCTTCACCTTCTTCCCTGCGACCTTGATCGAGTCGTTATCGCCGCGCTCAATTTCGTCGTGTATCCGCAGTTCTAAGCAGATGCACTCGTTAGCCTTCCATTCAATGCGGCCAATACAAATCAACTCCCAACAAGTCCCGATAGGTACGCACCCCATTTCGCATTCTCATCTTCCGCATCTCTCGCACCCTGGACGATGTTGTGGCGCAAAATGCTTGCAACTTCCAGAGCGTGGTTAATTTGCATGGGTGTGTCTACGCCATTTCGACGGTGCTTCTCAAAGTTCTGGCGTGCCTCTTGACGGGCCGCAAGGAGAACTCGAGTATCATCTATGGCGAGGAAGTAATTAGTGGTCTGTCGGCAGATGTTGACTGTGCCCGGGTCTTACTTTGGAAGGCAATGCGGGTGGCGCGGAGGAGTTGTCGGTAAGCACTGAGTGCTGATACAGCAGGTTGCGAGGCCATTTTAGTCTGACAGGTCTAAACAGGCGCAAATAATTGATAAGAATACAATGACAAGAGAAGCGAACGTGGGAGAATCTAGAAGTTGTTTCGTGCCTATGCCCTGCGGCCCCGGCGTCTCGATGACCTCCGAAACACGCCCATACTGATTGGATGATGACAAGGCGGCGGACTGAGGCAGAAAAAAATATCATCGCCCACTCTCGATTTTCGAGGTTGTTCGAGACCAACTTCTATCATCGCACCTTCGTTTTTCCATCTCTTTTTGAAGCGCGAGTTGCAGTATGTCTTCCGCACAAGTTGTCGAGTTAACTCTTCCGGCTCTTCCTGCCGGCTGGTCTGCCGACAAGGACTTCAAGGCCGTTGGCAAGCTTTCTGCAGCTACCCAGAGGAATTTGGAGCCGGTTGGCCCTCACTTCCTGGCCCACGCCCGCAGAGTGCGTTCTTCCTTCTAAAGCCGTGCTTCTTATCTCAAAGACTTGCCGCTCTGAGAAAATGCTAACAGCGAGCAGAAGCGCCACCACCGCACTTTCTCTGAGGACGAGCGCATCCAGGCACAGCAGAACGTCAAGAAGACTGAAGAGGAGGAGGATGATGAGATCTCCGAGGATGAGGACCCCATGATGCTCCAGAGAGATGCCAAGGACTGGAAGGTATGTTTGCGTCTTCATTTCCGATAAGCAGACTGTTAAGTATGGATATAGAGCCAAGACCACTACGCTGTTCTCGGCCTGAGCAAGTACCGCTGGCGCGCAACTCCCGACCAGATCAAGCGTGCTCACCGCAAGAAGGTCCTTCGTCACCACCCCGACAAGAAAGCTGCTCTCGGCGACCGCGATGAGAACGATAGCTTCTTCAAGTGTATCCAGAAGGCTACCGAGATCCTGTCAGACCCCGTCAAGCGCCGCCAATTCGACTCCGTGGACGAGGCTGCCGATGTTGAACCCCCCACCAAGAAGGAGACTCAGAAGGGCGACTTCTACAAGCTGTGGCGCCCTGTATTCGAGAGTGAGGCCCGCTTCTCTAAGATCCAGCCCGTCCCTCAACTAGGTGACGAGAACAGCACCTTCGAGGAAGTCAACGAGTTCTACAACTTCTGGTACAACTTCGACAGCTGGCGTACTTTCGAGTACCTCGACGAGGATGTTCCCGATGACAACGAGAACCGTGACCAGAAGCGTCATGTCGAGAAGAAGAACGCCAACGCCCGCCGTAAGCGCAAGACTGAGGACACTGCCCGTCTCCGCCGCCTTGTCGACGACTGCGCGGCTCTAGACGAGCGTATCAAGAAGTTCCGCAAGGCCGCTCGTGCCGATAAGGACAAGAAGCGCCTTGAGAAGGAGGCCGAGGCCAAGCGGATTGCCGAGGAGAAGGAGAAGGCCCGCCTCGAGGAAGAGCAGCGCAAGAAGGAGGCCGAGGAGGCTGCCAAGGCCGAGCGTGAGAAAGCGAAGAAGGCCAAGGAGGCCGCTAAGAACGCCGCTAAGAAGAACAAGCGTGTGCTCAAGGGTGCCGTCAAGGATGTTAACTACTTCGCCGAATCTGGCGAGCCTTCTGCCGCCCAGGTTGACTCCGTCCTGACCGATGTTGACCTCATCAACAGCAAGATTGACAACGAGGAGCTTGCTTCCCTCGCTGAGCGTCTCACTGCTGCGGGTAAGGATGCTGCAGCTGTCAAGAACGTCTACACTGAAGAGATCAAGCGTCTTGTTGCCGCTGGCAAAGCTAAGGACGGTGAGGCCAAATTCTTTATTTAAGTGCGACGGCATATTGAGCTTCAGTACATAAACGACCTACACGGTCGATAGAGATAGAGTAGATTGTCATGAGTGGTATGAAATTTACGATCTATAATAATACATTGCTTTTTATTGTAGTAGATGACTGTCCATGCCTTCAAACCATGGGTAATCGGCATTTTGGGTTTGGCCCGGGACAAGCATTGCCAACCCGACTTGTCTGCGTACGCTTGGGAAGCTTGTCAGTGCGCCCTGGTGCCGGAGGGTCGGAAAGCGTGGGTTGGAGACTCGGGTTGAAGCTCCCCAGCCTGCCAGACCCGCACGTGCTCAGCAGCCCCCACACTCCACTTCCTGTTCCTCTGTCATACTACACTCTCTTGTCCACTCACGGCCGATTGATATGCAACGTGCGAACAGACAAGGTACGCAAGGTGGAAACTCGATTCTTCGCGAAGCCCCATCTCAATGCTCACACGCTGCGATGTAACCAATTGCGATGAAGATATTAGATGGATCTCTAGCGGCGAGCTCGACAGCGGCGTTGAGCAATGATGGAACACGGCTGCAGCTTTTAGGCCATATGCCACGACCAGCAAGCTATATAAACAGAGATAATCCCACGACGATCTTTGTCCTCGCTCAGCTCACAGGTCTTCACTGACATTGAACATCACCTTGATCAGCAGTGGTGAACTTTGCCGGTGCCAGCCATGTATACCAAGACCCTCACTGCCCTTCTTGGAGGCTTGTCTCTGGCCTTAGCCCAGACTTCCTCTGAGCAGACCCCGTCGGCGCCTGAGATTGCAGCTGCTCGGGCTACTGTCAAGCCGTACTCCCCTGTCAGCAATGTCCAGGGAAAGTCCTTTCAGCGCTTCGTGAACATCTGGCTCGAGAACACTGTACGCTCTGCTTTGCTGTCAACCCTCCAAAATCTAACAAAGTACTGACCATTTCACCAGGACTTCGATGTTGCTGCCAGCGAGAAGCATCTGGCCAGGCTCGCAAAGAAAGGCCTCACTCTCACCAACTATTGGGCCGTCACTCATCCCTCCGAGCCAAACTACTGCGCCTCCCAGGGAGGCGATACATTCGGTATGGATAATGACAACTTCAACCAGATTCCGGCCAACGTCTCCACCATTGCCGATATGTTTGATACCAAGAACATCTCCTGGGGCGAGTACCAAGAACATATGCCCTACCCCGGTTACCAGGGCTTCCGTTATCCCACTTCGGGAGATAACGACTACGTGCGTAAGCACAATCCCGCTATCCTCTACAACTCAATAACCGAGGACCCCACGCGTCTACGTCAAATCAAGAACTTCACCTCGTTCTATGAGGATCTTAAGAACCACCGTCTGCCTCAGTATAGTTTCATTACGCCGAACATGACGAACGACGGACACGACACGGATATCTCTTTCTCCGGTACGTGGACGTGGGAGTTCTTGATCGATTTGCTGGACAACGAGTACTTCACCAAGGACACGCTGATCTTATTAACCTTCGACGAGAACGACACCTACGAACTAGGCAATAAGATCTTCTCTTTTCTGCTTGGCGGTGCTGTGCCTAAGCACCTCATCGGGAAGGAAGACGATACCTTCTACACTCACTACAGCATCATCTCGTCTTTGTCTGCGAACTTCGGCATTCCTGGACTGGGACGCTGGGACTGCGGCGCAAACTTGCTTTCTTTCCTTGCTGAGAAGGTCGGGTACACGAACTACGAAGTCGATACGAGCAACCTGTACCTGAATGTCTCGTACAACGGGCCCATGGCGGCCGGTGAATACTCCCAGAAGACTTATGAGTGGCCAATTCCCGCAACGGAGGGTCAGTGTTCCGGTGGGTACGGGATCTTGGACGTGGTCAAGAAGACCTATGCCGGAATGACTGCTACGCATGACTACACCAGTCCTGTGCCTTTTGATGCGAAGACCGGTAACAGTGTGGGTATTGAGTACAGTCGCAGGCTTAAGGGTGGGAAGCGCGAGAGGTATGTTACGGGGTCAGAGAAGACGAACGAGACCACTGGTGCATGCAAGTTGTCGTAAAAGGCATATTGTCCTAGCGGGAGATCGAAGTTAAACTGCGACGTGAAAATTAATGTATGTTTATGTATATATCTGAGATCGATGAGATAATCTATGTTCAACCGTGAGTCTTACGGATGTGGAAGCTCTTCAGCTTGTAGAATGCGTCAAACGCTTGTGGACCGAGCGAGCAGCCCAAGCCAGAGTTCTTCCAGCCAATCCATGCGAGGTCCTGATTCACAGTCAGTGTCATATGCGATGCATAGTAAGGGGTGCCACGAACCGGAGAAGGATAATCACAACGGTTGATGAAGACGGTTCCCGCGTCGATACGCTCAATCAAGTCCTCTCCTGCCTTAATATCCTTAGTCCACACGCTCGCAGTCAGGCCATAGTCACTGTCGTTCATAAGCGCCACTGCCTCGTCGTCGCTCTGCACCTTCATAATAGGAACAACTGGGCCGAAAGTTTCTTCGCGCATGACGCGCATGTCGTGCGAGACATTAGTTAGGACTCGTGGGGCGATGAAGCTCCCTTCACTGGGAATTGTTGCGAAAGTAGGGTTCTTGGGGGTTGAGTCCACAGCACCACGTGACAAGGCGTCGTCGATGTGGGCTTGAATATTCTTGACGGCTTGATGGGAAATCACGGGGCCAGTGGTGGTAGCCTTGTCGAGAGGGTCGCCGAGTTTGTATCTAAAATCGTTAATGATGTTCTTGATTCAGGGCGAGAAACGTACGTTGCCAGCTCCTTTTGAACCTCAGCCACGAAAGCATCGTGCACATCTGCATGCACATAGATCCGCTCGATTGAGCAGCAGCTCTGGCCGGAGTTAAAGACTGCGCCGTCCACAACCTGCGCAGCAGTGTACGCGAGATCCGCATCGGCGCGGACGTAAGCCGGATCGTTGCCTCCAAGCTCCAAGTTCAGTGGCAAGATTCGGCCGGCGGTCGCCTGGCGGAGACGGAGGCCACCCTGTGTAGAACCGACAAAGGAGACAAGCTTGATCTGGGGAATCTTGACGACCTCATCTAGAACGTCCCACGCACCCAGGTGGACTACCTGCAGGACATTCTTGGGAAGACCGGCTTTCTCGAAGTATTCAGCAAGGCGATCACCAACAAGAGGGGTTTGAGGTGAGGGACGGAGGATCACAGTGTTTCCGGCGAGGAGCACGGGGACGAGGGCGTTGATGGTGATCAGGTAAGGATACTGACCGGTTAGCTTCCTACCCTTCAAAAGCCTGAGGGCAACTTACATTCCATGCGGTTGCAAGAAAGACGGGACCAACTGGTGCCTTCTTGACAAATCTCTTGAAACCGTTCTCCTCTTGTCCCGGGATAGTCTTGAGGGCCTCCTCCGCCTGATCGAGAAGGTAGTTGGCTCGTTTGCGCATGGTGTCGATTTCACCGGCAGTATAGGAAATTGGTCGGCCCATCTGCGTGGACAACTCATGCGCAAGAGTCTCCTTGTTGGCATCGATAATCTCTAGTGCCTTAACGACGATAGCTTTGCGCTGATCGAGGGGCAGTTCCTTGTAAGTGCGGAAAGCATCTTCGGAGGCTTGGGCGATCTGTCTCACTTGTTCGACAGTGGCGCCGGGGTGCTCAAAAAGGACTTTGCCCGTGGAAGGCGAGATAGTGCGGACTTGGTTCGACATATTGAGGTTTGAACGTCAAGGAGAAGGCCAGGTGTTGAGAGAAGATCGAGTGACGATGGTGTCGATTATAAGGCGATAAGAAGTGGGGTATCGAAGCCTGAGGTATCAGTGGATCAGCAGCGGCATGCAGCGTTTAGATTTGGTCTTACCTGAATCAATTGAGTACTATTATGAACGCTGGAGGGATATGGAACGCGTCTCTCAAGCGATTTTCTCTGGAGGCGAATCCCAAAGGCTGGTTGAGTTCCTGGATGACTTCAGTTCGGCGCCTCCTTCCCCGCACCGCCACTCTAAATATCCCGCCTCATCTGAAGCTGTCAACAATCAACAACGCAGATCCTCCAGGGTTGCGAACGAAGTCCTATCATCTATTTCATGGTAGATGGAGTGTTCCAGCTCCCATTTTCGCAGGCATATATTTTTCTTTCTTTAGATCCTGCCTTACGGGCTAGTTGACCAGCGACTAAGCGAGTCTATGGCCTGAGCGAGAGCCTTCCCACGACACATACGGCGAGGTCTAAATTCTAAAGGGCGTATGCAGGTTACTCTGAAATACCAAAAAGACCAACTTGAAGTACTCTGCGCCGGCGACCTTGAATCAAATTTGCGGTTGAACGTTCTGCCGAATACAGGTACAGTGTGGGGATCCTTTCTGGAGCTCTACGCTACCCATGGGGAGCCCTGTCTTTGACACTATAGACTATACCCAATATCTCTACGGTGTACGAAAGAACGTGGGTCATCATATTTCTGCGGCCTGGAATGCTCCAGCACCCCTTGCGGAGACCTCAGAGGAGATAAGCACTTATAAACCCCACTGCCCCTCGCATCGCCATTCTCCAATTCTCCAACTCGATTATCTCGACACAGAAACTCAACATGGATGCCTATGATTCATACATCGGAAAGCCGGTCACAGACCTACCGACTCCGGCTCTAGTTCTGAGCAAACCGACCATCGAGCGAAACATCAAGCAGCTTCTCCAGGATGTTGACAGGCTGGGGATTGCGTTTCGGCCGCACGTCAAGACGCTCAAGGTACAGAACGAATCAATCGAAGCGCAGTTCGCAAGCTAAATGCTAAATGAATAGTCTCTTGAAGTAACAAGAATGATGCTCGGCAATGGTCAACACCGGCGCATCGTCGCCTCAACACTCCCCGAGATCGAGGGTGCCATTCCCCTGGCAAAAGAGGGGGTTCTCGATGAGGTCTTTCTCAGCTCTCCAATCACGAGAAACCAGAAGTCTAATGGTCGCCCAGTGTCTCTACAGCATGCCGATCTATCCAACCGTCCTCCCGCGCCTCCTCGGAATCTCGAAATCTCTTAGAATTCTCCTCATGATTGACAGCGAGCAGCATATCGACGTGCTGGAGAAGTTTAGTGGTTCCACAGCACCATGGCCGGTCTTTATTAAAATTGATGTGGGAACCCGCAGAGCTGGAATTGTCAACTCCTCGTCTGCTCTTCCGAATCTCGTGAAGCGCGTTGAGGAATCGTCCGCCGTGGAGCTTTATGGATTCTACTGTCATGCGGGACACTCCTATGCTTGTCGAACTGAGGAAAGCGCGGTTGCCGTGTTGAAGGACGAGGTTGAGGGGGTCGTTAGTGCGTCGAAGCACCTGAGAAATGGACGCAAGGTTGTTGTGTCGATTGGCTCGACGCCGACGGCGCATGTGGTTAGAGAGCTGAGAGAGGTTCTACCTGAGGGGTTGGAGCTAGAGTTACATGCCGGTATGCCTACCCTGCCCAATTATTACGTCTTGAAAACAATACTGACAGCAGGAAAGGCAACTACCCCTGCAACGACCTTCAACAAGTCTCCACCGGCCTCGTCCCTCACACCGCGCAATCCGTCCGTGTCCTAGCAGAAGTTTGCAGCGTCTACCCTGAACGCAATGAAGCCCTGATCAACGCAGGGACAATCGCGCTGTCAAAGGAAACGAGCGAGTTCCCCGGTTACGGCCGAGTCACTGAGCGCCCGCAGTGGGCTGTTTTGCGAACGAGCCAGGAGCATGGCATCCTAGGACTTTCGCCGGCGCCGGCCTTATCGCTGTTGGGGGTAAATGAGGTTAGGGATGAGAAGGCTATGGATGTCTTCAAGGTGGGCGATAAGGTGCTTCTTTATTGCCAGCATGCTTGTATTACGGCAGCGGCGCACCCGGTTTACTATGTTGTTGACGAACAAGACGTTGTTCGGGAAGCTTGGGTGCCATGGAAGGGGTGGTAGTACCAGTAAATAAGGAATGAATTGAAAACAAATGCAAATACCAAGATGCAGAAACTAGTTCAGGCTAAAGGCAACATAAGCTCATATCAGAAAAGTGCCAGGCATCATTAAAAGGGTATATAAAATCATGAGGTGTTTTGAGGTGTGCGTCACTGGTTGGATTCAGAGTTAAATTTGTCCTTGTTTTCAGCTCCGTCTCGGTCTTCAACATGGCTATTGTGGGCATCACCATCCTCTTGGCCATCCTCCACCCCTTCACAATCCTCCCCAACCTGGATGCCACTCTTCTCACCATTTTGCTCACCATTCTGAGGACCGGCCTTCTTCCCCTTCTTCGGCCCAGGGCCCTCAGCCTCGGACTGCACAATGGGCGACTGCGGCACCGAGCTCTCGGCAACCCTGCCACTCTCCCTCCTCTGCTTCGACCTCCTAATCAATCGATTGTGAAACTCTGGCTCCTCGACCTCCGGGTCTTCATCCAGGATCCTCCTCGCCGCCTCGCGCCCGATAACAGGCAATCGATAAACGCCCTTCTCCTGCGTCTCCTTCGGCACAAGCTTTGGGTCAAGTAGGCCCACCTGTACTAGAACGCTAGCCTGGTCCCAGTAAATGTGCTCCGAGTAAAGCTGTTTCGCGCGCATGCTGACGATACTGACGAGAACAATCTCAGCTTTGCGGTTTGTGGGAGGAACGCCGGGGAGCATCCAGGGAATCTCTTGCGTGTGCTCAAAGGAGACGTACAGCTCATCGACGACGCGATCAGCACCGACAGTGCGCGAGATCAAGCGGAGGTGCATTGATGGAGGCAGTTTGTGGAGAAAATACTGGTCGTAGAAACGGCGAAGGGCGCGGGCGCCCGTACCGCCGCTTAGGGTTGGGACATAGGTCGCTGTAGGAGTGAGATTTTTGGTGTAGTGGGACATTGTATCGCTAAGATTCATAGAGAAGAACTTGCCTGTTCGCAGTGTTAGCTATGAACCGTATTCGAATGGGAGTATATTATAGACGTACCCTGCAAATGCTCCTCCCACGGCTGCTCCAGATCACCCTCCCGCCCGTACGCCTTGCGCAGTACCTCGAGCGTGCGCGTAAAGGCGAGGTCTGCATCTAGCCGGTGGTACTCATCCAGGTCGACTTCCGCAAAGCCCGGCTGCGCATCCGAGTAAGTGTACGCGCGGTGTCCGATATCGAGAAGTTCTCCCGTCCCGATTCCAGGGTTAATCCGCCTGGTCGATCTCTTCTTCTTGCCCTGCAGTCCCAGAATCGTCGGCGTAGTGACGACATCGATGGTATCGCCAGCGAGGTGTGTTAGGATCTGCACCGACGGCGGGTATCGCGACCGGATGTCGGGGATGCTGGTGGGATAATAGCAAATGAGCGCGCACAGGCGACTGACGTTGTTCGGTTTGAGATAATAATCGAGACAGAATGCGGCGGCGTCACCGAATGCTATGATCATCAGAGCGGTTGATAGTACGGGACGGTTTCTAGCTCACCGATAACACCGTAGTTGTCACCAACGCTGAGTCCCTCTTTGACAGACATCAGGCGACGAACGTACTCCTTTTCATCTTCATGATAAGGGGTGTAGATTGTACTGAATCCCTCCTTCGACCATGCCTGGACGAACTCGGTATCGAAGTCGGGGGTTTCGGCAGTGATGATGAGACGGGCATTTCGCGAGTTAGAGTAGAGAAACCCGCCCCCGGGGGCATTGATAGTGAGTGAAGCCATGTCGGTAGTTTGTTTTCATGAATTTTTCCCCATTCTTCCTCTAGTGGAGCGAGAAATAGTGTTCCTGAATGGGAGTTTGGATAAACCAGATTTTAAAAAGTATAGCATACGTCATGGCTGCTACACCATACGTCATGTCATCTGACAGCATGTCTGCCAGGATTAAAGGGCGGTGTTATAAGTGGGAATCAGGGTTTGAAGCTTTAAATCATAACTGGAATTAGTCTACTCTCTAGGACATTATTATTCAATCATCTCGAGGTATGGACCCATTTGTCTAGCCTCGTTTAGTATAGTGACTAGTATAGTGATCAAATTGCTTTTTATATAGATCGCTGCTGTCATGCCACCCGGCGAGCCAGCAAACTACGACTGCGGGAGTAATCCCAGAAATTAGGCGCATTTTGAACAAGCTTCGATATTCGAAAATCAACTGCTTTATCGCTACCTCTAGTCGGTGGTCGATATATCCACTGTTACCGTAGTATTCTTATCGTAGAGGCGGCTTATCGTGCATGCACTCTGCCTTGGAAAGTGGCCCAGCGGGCAGTCTAGAAGAGTCTCCGCACTGGAACTTTCGAGACCCACGACACCATCTATTTATCCATGGGTTTCTCTCCTACCCCAATTGCTTAGGCCTCATCGTCCAAGGGCTGACATCTATCCCTGAGGATTAATTATCCCATTGCCATACTATGTCCCTCGTGCAGCATGTGTCAGCACTCGAGGGTGTAGATGCTGTGCCAGGACCTCAAGATGAGCGCGAGTCCACCAACGGCACCTACAACACCTTCGGGTCGATCAAGCGAAAGATAAGCTATGATTTCTTCCCTCAGTCGGTCTCTGCCATCGAGGATATCTCGACGACGGCCCCTTATAAAGTCTCAACTGCGAAGCGGCTGGGTACGTACCCAGAATCTGTTCGCCACTCCAGGTGAAGACGCGTGCTAACGTTCCCAGCCCAGGTATTCGCCACGATATTAGCCTGCTGGCTCGGGTCCGGAATAATCTTTGGATACGCTGCGCTGAAGCCTGTGCTTGTCACTCAAGGGGTGTATCGGGATCTATGTTCTGCAGATGAGCTGGACGGGGAGTTTGATACCTGCTATGATCAGGAGCTGAGGTAGGCGGCACAACGCATTGCAGACCGGACTAGGCTGATCCTCGTCGAACTGCAGGTTGAACCTGTTTTTCACCGTCGGCTCTATAACGGCTAACGTGTGCTCGCTGCCGGTTGGTAGTATTCTCGACCGGTACGGGTCGCGGGTTTGCGGGTTTGCAAGCTGCTTCTTTCTGGCTGCTGGCAGCTTGCTGATGTCTTACTCGTTTTCGTCGCAGTTCGACGGCTTCATTGTTGCAAACTTTCTTCTCGCGCTCGGCGGCACGTTCTTGTTCGTCCCGTCTTTTCAGATCGCCAACGCGTTCCCGAAGTACACTGGAACAATTGTCGCTCTCGTGACGGGCGCGTTTGACGCATCTGCCGCGGTGTATCTGTTCTATAGACTTGTGTTCGAAGCGAGCAATGGTACTTTCACCCCCGAAAAATTCTTCCTCGCCTATACTATCGTTCCGGCGTTGATCCTCGTCACTTGGATCGTTCTAATGCCAGCGCGCGATTATCAGACGACCCACCAGTTAGAGGTTCGGATCGAGAAGGCAGAGGATGCGACGCGGGATGTTCACGATTCAGACGACGAGATTGAAAGCTTGACCGAGCTCCATCGAGTACGAAGCGAGAGGGCTGAGCGCCGTCGCTTGAAAATCCAAAAACTGGATCAAGTTCTGGGAGACGAGGAAGAGCGAAAGCTGCGCGAGCAGCAGGAAGAGGAGCGCCAACAGACTAGCGCTGTCTGGGGTGTTCTTCATGGCTTGCCCGCTCACAGGCAAATGGCAACTCCCTGGTTCATACTCATCACCATTATGACAGTGTTGCAGATGCTCCGGATGAACTATTTCATCGCCACTATTCGTAACCAGTACGAATATATGCTCGACGAGGAAAAAGGCATCGAGATCAACAACTTCTTCGACATCGCCCTACCCGTTGGTGGCGTTCTTTCCACCCCCTTTATCGGACTGCTGCTCGACCACCTCAGCGTCCCATCTACACTGGCTCTTATAGTTTTCCTCACCACGCTGATAGGCGTCCTCAATTCCATTCCTGCTCTCTGGACGGGCTACCTCACCGTCCTCCTCTTCGTCCTTCTCCGCCCACTGTACTACTCCGCCATGTCGTAAGTTATCCAAAGCCTTCTATCGCATGAGAAACACTAACGTCTGCTCTTACCAGCGACTACGCCACCAAGGTCTTTGGCTTTGCGACGTTTGGACGTGTGTACGGGACAATCGTCTGCCTGTCTGGTCTGATCAATTTCTCCCAAACGGGTCTCGACGCTCTAACCAATGGCCCATTCGATGGCAACCCTATCCCGATAAATATTTTCCTTGCAGGCGCAGGATTTGTTATCGGCTCTATTCTCGTGGCTTTTGTGGCTACTGCAGGACACCGGCTTAGGAAACAGCGGGAAGAAGCGGAGGATGGCGAACGGCAGAGGTTGATTCCTGTGCGGGAGGAGAGTCCGCCTGGCTACACGTAAAGGAGGGTGAAGTGAAGCATAGGATGCGGATATCACGGGGCCGAGGGACCTGAATACACCCCCTTCGGCATTACATGGGGTCTTTGACTTGCTCTGGGTGGTGGGAGTGTATATTATTTACTGTCTTATTATATTTCCTTAATCAGGGTTAATATAATACAGCGACCAGTATCATCCGAACGTCTAGTAACACCCAGCTATTTCTCGCTGCCCATCCCCGACTGCGACCAGTCCCGGCCCTCAGCTCTGGAAGTCTTGTCCCTAGGATGATCGAAACCGATTCCAAAGCTGATTGGAGCGGCAGTTGATGCGTAAGGTTCTAAAGTCAGCTGTCATGCTCGTGTATCTCGCTAAGCAAAGTCATCCAGGCATGGACCTTCCCTGTCCAATCGAGCTCCTGAAACCCAGACGAAGGAATCGAGTTTGCGTCGCCAAGTCGCCAAGATACGGGTATTCCGAGGCATCTTCCTCTGGTCTACCTGGAGTTGTACGCAGCGAACTACCCCACGGAGTAGTACGTACTCAAGAGCAATATTCGGGCAATAGTAATCGTGTCCCAATGGTGGGTGGAGATTCCACACCCCGCATTAACCCAGCCCAGTCCGGGGAAACCCGTAAATTGAAGCCCGACTCTGGGGTCTAGGCTACGGCATTCCTACTCAATCGAGTCCTCGCCGAGGCAGTTTTCCACCCAAGCCGGCTATTAGAGATCGGCAGTACGAAAGCTCAGAGGTTATTGGTTCGGTTGACGGTCGATGCAGCGCTATCTAGGCCATGCTATACCACGCCGTCGTTGGGAAATGACACATAGCTGGATATGAGCTAGACTCCTAGCAGATACTGGACTGTGTGGTAATGTAGAGGGGCAATCAATCCT
Organism: Aspergillus spinulosporus; assembly: GCA_003574815.1. Taxonomy (NCBI): domain Eukaryota; kingdom Fungi; phylum Ascomycota; class Eurotiomycetes; order Eurotiales; family Aspergillaceae; genus Aspergillus; species Aspergillus spinulosporus. The sequence goes on along the minus strand of QPHH01000009.1, from coordinate 809,196 downwards.
AGTGGGTTATCGCATGTCGGTGTGAACGCTGTTCATGCTCCATATTGGTCTGGGCGTGGAGGAGGTATATATAGACCCATTTGTGTCCTGGAGCGAACGCGATAGACCACCTTATTCTATTTCAGTCGCAATTGCACCCTTCTCTCATCAAGCCCTTCTACTCCGTATTCACCAAGCTAGCCATGTCAGTCAGCAACGCGCTCGCCCGCGATGAGAAATACTCTCCAACGGTAGAGAAAGTCGAGGATGCAGGGCACGCTGCGTTGAACAACATCGACTACGACGAGGAGTTCTCGCCGGAGGAGCAGAAGAGAATCATTCGGCGGATTGATCTGCGCCTTGTCACGATCACAGGGCTGGCGTATTGCGTTTCGCTGATGGATCGGACGAATTTGAGTATGGCTGCTGTTGCGGGGTATGTCCCTTGGTGCATCCCCATGTTGAACTTGCTGACCGAGGATATATAGTATGGTGGTTGATCTTGAGCTGTATGTTGGGTATAGATATGTGCGTGCGGTGTATGACTCCATTGCGTTTGACGCTGATGATGATATAGTCGATTGTCGTCCTCATGTTTTTCGTGCCATATGTGATCTTCCAGCCCCCGATGACAGTCATTACGAGAAAGCTGGGGCCTACTTTGTTTCTGGGAAGTATTGTGATTCTGTGGGGGGCCATTTTGATCGTGAGTTCAGCTTTCGCTCTCTGCAAGCCAGCGTTCCTGAGCAATTGCTGACGCTGGCAATCCAGGGTATGGGTTTCACGAAGAACTGGCAGCAGATGACGGCTTGCAGGGTGCTTCTGGGACTGCTCGAGGCAGGTAAGAGACTTGGCCCGGGGGAACAGTTATTTTGGCCCTCAGTACCATAGAGCTGACTCCAAGTAGGGTATTTTCCGGGCTGCGTCTACCTGCTGTCTAGTTGGTATGCTCGATGTATGTATCTACTCATAAGAAATTGGCCTTTCTAATGTGACCAGATGATGTCCAGAAGAGGTTCTCAATCTTTTACCTTATCGGCTGCGTGGCCTCGGCCCTCGCTGGGATCCTGGCATTCGGGTTGATGCAGCTGGATGGGTCTCAAGGACTGGCAGGCTGGAGATGGATCTTCATCCTCGAAGGAGTGATCACCGGTGCCATTGGTATTCTAGCCATTATCTTCCTCGTCGACTTCCCCGACCGAGCCCACAAGTCCTGGAAGTTCCTGAGCGAAAGGGAATGCGCGTTTGTTGTGCGCCGTATCAACCGTGACCGGTCAGACGGTAATGCCGAGCCCTTCACCCTGGTGCGGTTCCTAAAGCCAGCACTTGACTTGAAGATCTGGGGCTTCGCAATGATTTTCTTGTGAGTAAGCCCGACCGATGTTATATTAAACATGGCTGACCGGTCCAGCTGCGTCACCACCGTCAGCTATGCCATTGCATACTTTCTTCCAATCATCCTCTCCGAAGGAATGGGATTCGACACCGGCACCTCGCAATGCCTCGTCGCGCCTCCCTATGCGGCAGCCGGATTCGTGATGTACGGTACAAGCTGGGTAGGCGACAAATACCGCACCCGTGGTCCAGTCCTCATTTTCAACGCGCTCCTGTGCATAATCGGACTGCCGATGATGGGCTTCTCATCATCCCATGCCGTGCAATATGTGGGCGTCTTCTTCACTGTCGCTGGCTCCAATTCCAACATCCCCGCTGTCATGGCGTACCAGGCCAACAATGTTCGTGGGCAGTGGACTCGCGCGCTGTCCAGCGCAACTCTGGTTGGATTTGGAGGCATTGGTGGCATTGCAGGGAGCTTGGTATTCAGGGAGAAGGATAAGCCGCATTACCGGCCGGGAATCTGGTGTGCCATTGCTTGCAACTTACTCCTGATGCTCATCGTTGTCGTGCAGAGTGTTTGGTTCAGAATTGCCAATAAGAGAGCTGAGAGGGGGGAGAAGCTAATTGAGGGAGTCCCAGGATTCCGGTACACGATTTAACTGTCTAGACGGAGATGATAACTGAGTGAATGTCCATAACGAGTCTGTATGTTAGTATTGTGTTGATCACTTGCTGCTCGCTACCAAACCTCGAATCCCCATTGCCCGATAAGCGCCTTGATGCCTCAGGTTTTCCGCGGGAAGACGCCGCTATCAGCCGGGTCGCCTCCGCTGATTGGCCACCGAGTGACATTATCGGGAGCTTGGGGCAGTTTCCCGTTTGGCCGCGGTCTTCCATATAGCACTCATTCTCGACATTTTTCTTCGGCTTCACCTCTTTTCTTCTTCTTTTCCTTCTTCTTTCCTCTATTCTTCCTATCCATAATCAGGCCTCCCACCAGTCATTTGTATATTCTCAAATTGCTTGTGTATTTGCCGCTTATGCTGTTACGATAAGACCTAGAAATCATCTCTACATCGATCCGATACCACTGACGGCGAGGATGGCCGCGTCCTTGTGCCTGCGTGGCTCTCGCCAGCTCGTCCTGCGCTCTCAATTGCGCTCCCTTTCTCCCTCCATTACGCGCAGCAGACTCCTGCCATCATACCGTGCCGTGCACGCCTCATCACAGCAATCACATTCCGCTCGGCGGCCTATCTACACCAGCTCAGTAGCTGACCACGGAGTCCCTCATCCTCGCGATGTCTTTCAGCCCCTAGATACGTTCCCTCGGCGTCACATTGGCCCTTCACCTGAAGCCGCCGAGGAGATGCTGGCCGCTCTTGACCCTCCGGTCAAATCCCTGGACGAGTTCGTCAAACAGGTACTCCCGGCTGATATTCTCTCGAAGAAGGATCTGGCCGTCACCTCTCCGAGCGCCGACAATGGCCTGCCCCGTAGCAGTGTTCATGGTGGGTTGGGAGAGACGGATATGCTGAAACTGTTGGACAAATACCGGGAGCAAATTGACGTCAGCGGAAAGACGTATATTGGTGCTGGGTACTACCCCACAATTGTGCCTCCAGTGATCCTTCGAAACATCCTCGAGAACCCGGCGTGGTATACTAGCTACACTCCTTACCAACCGGAGATCAGTCAAGGGCGTCTGGAGTCGCTCTTGAACTTCCAGACCTTGACCGCGGATTTGACCGGTCTCCCGTTCGCCAATGCCTCGGTTTTGGACGAGGCCACTGCTGCGGCCGAGGCCATGACCATGTCGTTGGCTACTCAGCCCCTTGCGAAGCAGAAGAAGGCTGGTAAGACCTACGTTGTCTCTCATCTGTGCCACCCTCAGACTGTTGCGGTGATGCGTTCGCGTGCGGAAGGATTTGGAATCAACTTAGTCATTGGGGATATTCTGGCAGACGACTTCAAGATCGTTAAGGACCAAGGGGATAACCTGATCGGTGTTCTGGCCCAGTATCCTGATACCGAGGGTGGAATCTACGATTTCCAGGGCTTGAGCGATGCTATTCACACTGCTGGCGGTACCTTTAGCGTGGCCACCGATTTGCTCGCTTTGACCGTCCTGAAAGCGCCGGGGGAGTTCGGCGCCGACATTGCTTTTGGCAACGCTCAACGATTTGGTGTTCCTATGGGCTATGGTGGTCCTCATGCCGCCTTCTTTGCCTGCGCTGATAAGTACAAGCGCAAGGTTCCCGGCCGCGTTGTCGGCGTCTCCAAAGACCGCCTTGGTAACCGTGCGCTGAGACTGGCGCTTCAGACCCGAGAGCAGCATATTCGTCGCGAAAAGGCAACTAGCAACATCTGTACGGCCCAGGCACTCCTTGCCAACATGAGCGCCATGTACGCTGTTTACCACGGCCCTTCTGGGTTGAAGGCCATCGCTCAGCGCATCATGTCGATGACTGCCGCTTTGCGCGAGAAGCTCGCGGCCTTGGGCTACAATGTCCCTGCCAAGTCCAATGTCTCTGACGGTGTTGCGATTTTTGACACTATCACCGTGGAATTCTCGAACAGTGAAGAGGCCGATGCTATCATTGCTGCTGCCCGTCAGAACTCGATCTTCCTCCGGCGCGTTTCTGCTACCAAGGTCGGAATTTCTCTCGATGAGACTGCCGGCCGCGAAGACGTGAAGGCCATTCTGCAGGTCTTTGCCACTCACGCCAAAGGCGAGGCTGCTCTTGACCAGGAACTCGGCCTTGCTTCTATCCCAGCGAGCCTGGAGCGTACCTCCCCCTACCTCACCCACCCCGTCTTTAACACCCATCACTCGGAAACGGAGATGCTGCGGTACATTCGTCACCTGGAGTCCAAGGACCTGTCTCTCGCACACTCTATGATCCCTCTTGGCTCTTGTACCATGAAGCTCAACGCCACAACCGAGATGATCCCTATCTCATGGCCCGAGTTTTCTCAGATGCATCCGTTCCTTCCTGCGGATGTCGCCAAAGGATACACTCAGATGATTGACGACCTGGAGCAGCAGTTGGCCGACATCACTGGAATGGCCGAGGTTACGGTCCAGCCGAACTCTGGCGCCCAGGGCGAATTTGCAGGTCTGCGAGTCATTAAGAAGTACCAGGAAGCGACTGGCAGCTCTAAGCGCAACATCTGTCTGATCCCAGTTTCTGCGCACGGTACCAACCCTGCCAGTGCCGCCATGGCCGGTATGAAAGTTGTGACGATCAAGTGCGACACCAAGACGGGCAACCTTGATCTGGACGACCTGAAAGCCAAGTGCGAGAAGCACCAGGACGAGCTAGCTGCTATCATGATCACCTACCCCAGCACATTTGGAGTGTATGAGCCCGGCGTCAAGAAGGCTTGCGACCTTGTGCATCAGTATGGTGGCCAGGTGTATATGGACGGTGCCAACATGAATGCTCAGATTGGCCTCTGCTCACCAGGTGAGATTGGTGCTGATGTCTGCCATCTGAACCTGCACAAGACTTTCTGTATCCCCCACGGCGGTGGTGGCCCCGGTGTCGGACCTATTGGCGTTGCAGAGCATCTTCGGCCCTACCTTCCCTCTCACCCCAACAGCGAATATCTCCAGTCCAAACGAACTGAATACTCCTCGCCCCCGATCAGCGCTGCGCCTTGGGGTAGCGCCAGCATTCTTCCCATCACCTTCAACTACATCAACATGATGGGCTCCAAGGGCTTGACTCACGCCACCAAGATCACCCTCCTCAACGCCAACTACATCCTCTCGCGCCTCAAAGGCCACTACCCCATTCTCTACACCAACGACAACGGCCGCTGTGCGCACGAGTTCATCCTCGACGTCCGCAAGTTCAAGGACACCTGCGGTATTGAAGCCATTGATATCGCCAAGCGTCTACAGGACTATGGCTTCCACGCCCCGACCATGTCCTGGCCTGTGGCCAATACTCTCATGATCGAGCCCACGGAGTCGGAGAACAAAGCCGAGCTCGACCGCTTCTGCGATGCTCTCATCTCGATCCGCCAGGAGATTGCCGCCGTAGAGAGTGGCGAGCAGCCTCGTGAGGGCAATGTCCTCCGAATGGCTCCTCACACCCAGCGCGACCTCCTGGCGACAGAATGGGATCGCCCGTACACCCGCGAGCAGGCGGCCTACCCTCTTCCCTACCTTCTTGAGAAGAAGTTCTGGCCCTCCGTGACGCGAGTGGATGATGGTAAGCTCCAACTTTCACCTTTCCATAGTGAACATTGCTAACTTTGCTTTCAGCCCACGGAGACCAGAATTTGTTCTGTACATGCCCGCCGGTGGAGGATAGTGAATAGTTATGATACCCATGTAGAGTTTTGACCTTTATACACTTTCAACACCCGGGGTGGCTGTTGTGGCATTGCGAGATTCAACATGACTATGATAGATGGCGTTGGGGTTTGTTCTAGCCTTGGATAGCTGTGAATAATTATAAACGTTCAATATTTAAACTATCAGCGCTGTACACGTGCCATCGCTCCTTATCCTTATCCCAATCGTTATCCTTATCGATAGAATAGTTTCGGTGGGCCCCGGCTGGAGCGAATCACACGCGATCGGAGGCAGCCGTCGCCTGCCAGGAACTCACGAAGCCAATGCGGAGTTCGCCATCCGCGCTGCTCCACCCTCTCGATATAAAGGCCTCGACCTTCTCTGGTAGCTTGGAAAGTCACCGAAATGCTGCTCGAGTCCGTCCAGGTCCCAGGTAAGTTCCCCTTGCTGCATCCCATCGCACAGCATGCTGACCGCATGACGCAGATAAGCCACCCGCCCACTCTTAGACTAGCCCAAACCTCTGCTAGGACATGGAGCCTAAGATTACTTTGTTTTACGGGACATTCGTGGACCTCCCTCGAATTAGGTCAGGCGAGAAGCCTGAGCTTGCGATCAGACATGGTGCGATTTGGGTATCGTCATCTACGGGCCGGATCCAGGGATCCGACTGGAACATCGCAAACGAAGTAGAGCTGCAATACCTGATCAGGAAGAACGGCTGGACCGGAGTCCCGATTGTACGCGCACTGGAGGAAGAGAATGAATTCTTTTTCCCCGGTTTCATCGGTACGTCTCTGTCATGTTCCGCTTACAGTACGCCAATCCATGCTAAGAAGGAAGACAGACACACACATTCACGCGCCTCAATATCCCAATTCGGGCCTTTTTGGCTCCTCGACCCTCCTCGACTGGCTTGAGACCTATACATTTCCCCTCGAGAGCTCCATGAGCAATCTGGATAAAGCCCGCACCGCCTACAACGCCGTCATTTCCCGCACCCTCGCCAACGGGACCACCTGCGCCTCTTACTATGCGACCATCCATGTTCCCGCCACAAACCTGCTCGCGAGCCTCTGCCACACCCGCGGGCAGCGAGCCCTCATCGGCCGCGTCTGCATGGACAACCCAGCCTTCTGCCCGGACTACTACCGCGACGAATCCGCCGAGGCGTCTATTGAGAGTACAAAAGAGACGATAGCACATATTCACTCTCTTCCTGATAGTGATAATGAAAGTGAGAGACTAGTCAGGCCAATCATCACACCGCGCTTCGCACCAACCTGTTCCACCTCGGCACTTACCTCGCTCGGCCAGCTCGCCGCATCACACACTCCACCGCTGCACATCCAAACACACATTTCCGAGAACTCGAACGAAGTCAGTCTCGTCCGGTCCTTGTTCCCGGCACACCCATCTTACGCCGCTGTCTACGACGCATGTTCCCTTCTAACCCCGCGCACGATCCTCGCGCACGCGGTCCATCTCACCAAACCCGAAAAAGAACTCATTGCGTCGCGAAACACCAAAATCAGCCACTGTCCTGCTTCTAACTCTGCCCTTGGATCTGGGCTAGCGCCAGTAAGGGATCTGCTTGATAATGGGATCACCGTGGGCTTAGGCACGGATGTTTCGGGAGGATATAGCCCTAGTATGCTTGAGGCTGTGAGGCAAGCTTGTCTTGTTAGTAGGCTGCTCAGGCACAGCACGGTATCGCTGTCGTCCTCGGGCGACAGCACGCAAACTGGGAAGGAAGGGAGGGAGGTCCTCTCCGTCGAGGAGGCGCTGTACCTTGCGACGCGCGGCGGAGCCGCAGTTATCGACATGCCCAACGAGCTAGGAGGATTTGAGGTTGGAATGTTCTGGGACGTCCAGCTTATTCGGCTTGGTACAACATTTCAGAAAACACCTCAGACTGGTTCTCGGTCCAGCTCCAGCTCTGTTGTCGATATCTTCGGCTGGGAGTCCTGGGTTGAGAAGGTCCATAAATGGGTTTGGACTGGGAATGATCGGAACGTGAGGCGGGTATGGGTGAGAGGTGCGATTGTTCATGATCTTGATGATGGTAGCTGTGTTGGCGAGGGTACTATGCTTGGGAGCTGGCTTGGGAAGGGGCTTCCGCGAGATTGGACGCGGTTGGTTGTTACGGGTGTCGGGTTGGCAATACTAGGGGTTGCTTTGGGGAGGAGAGGCCTAGGTTCGCGGTTATGATGAGGGTGCGCATGGTAGACTCTTGTCGCTCTCAATTCTGCGCTTGTATACTTGTTTGGGCTATGTGCCGTTTTCTTTCAATTTTAATTTTGGCCTGGGGAATTGGGCTTCTTGGTGGAGTTTAGATGAATTCCCTTACGGCCTACCCGCACTTATTTGGAGTCATGATAGAGGGTTTAGAGTCCATCATATTTGTACTGTTGTCCATGACCTACGAGTAAAGCTGGAGAAAGCCATTCGAGCGTACGGCGCTATCTCTAGGACAGCTTAGCCAAACGGACAACGTATGTATACAGCAATAAACACAACACGACAAAGACAGAAGGTCCTGTGTACAGAGAACATACTACGCTGTTCTTCTTACTCTTGAACTCGAACAAGCAAATGTCTCAGCATCAGGACACGAGTGCCTATTGGAAAAGTTCAATGCAATCAAAAACCTATACCAGTGAATCGATCAGTAACCAACTAGCAAAGTATCATATTGTGGAAGAACATGAATGAAACATACCACATTAGGGCTCAAGAAGGCGTCACCTGAGCTTCCGGAGATAACACTTATAGTAATCTGTACACACACTCAGTCAGCCATCAGCCATTCGCAGGCGCCAGAATGGATCAACAATGGGACGAACCGTATTCTCGCCCGCAACAATTGTTCCAGCGGGCACGCTAACATCATACACCTCACCAAGGCCACGGTATGCACCTCGCGTGACACCCCGGGAGTTGAGATTAGTAGGTGCCGAGGGAGCGGGACCGGTATAGCTGTTGATCTGGATTTCATTGTTTGTCAGTTACATTACACGCCGTTTTGCTTTATTGGTCAGAGGAACTGGATCGCTTACCGTTGCCTGAGGCCTGCCGCCAGCGAAAGAAAGGGTTGTGCCGATGCGGAGAGTTGCAGCACCGGTCTGCGCAGAAGTAGCGGTGAACTTGATCGTCACAGGGTTATTGACACTCTTGAACACGGCCATGGGAAAGTCGGAGAGCGAAGAGGAGCCGACTGTGTAGGTGGAGGTCCAGGAGTCCATCCGGGAGTCGGAGGGGTGCATGCGAAGTTGTTTATCTGCGTTGCGGAAGCCAGTTGGTCTAAAGAACAACAGACCTGGGTCAGTCGGCTGCCCATGACTGGCAAAGAGGGAAATATGAAACTAGGTACTCACTGGCCATCCCATTCTCCAATCTTGAAGATCGTCGTGCCTGTTTTGACTGAGCCGGAGATATTCTTAGTTGTTGAAGATCCAGCCGATACAGTCACGGTGGTTTCTGCAACTGGGAATTCGCCTTGGTAGTATTTCATTGTGTATGTGCCGGGCTTCATAGCGGGAGAGGTGAAGCTGCCATCGGAGGCTGTGTAGGTCCAGTATTGGGCATCATTGTTGTACCTGAAGAGTACCCAGGTCAGTTATATTACGTTTGCTCAGTATACTGGTCATACCAGTGAATAACCCAGTCCATGCTCGAGTCTGCGCCGGAGGCTTTTCCCGTGACAGTTCCACGTCCACTCGCAGCAACATAACCTTTAATACCAAGGTTTGCGAAGAAGGATGTGTCGATGTTGGTGCTGGGGGTTCCGCTTCGACTGAAGTACATCGAGTAAGGACCATGGAGGCCCGTACGGAATGATTCGGTTTGGACGTGACCGGAGTTCTAACATAATTAGTAGGAAGACGATTGACTGATATATTAAGACGTACCATGTACCAGTAGAGGGCATTGTAATCACCGCCATTGTTGGAGTTGATGTCACTGAGTTTGTTAGCATTAGTACGTCTTAATTTATTTAGACATACCGGAAGAAAGGACCACCAGAGGAAGACTCGTATTGGTTCAAGATCATGCAAACGCGGTGGGCGCTTCCAGAAATACCTGTAAACGATTAGGCGAGTCCAGAAAAGCTGGAAATGACTTACAGTGCCTGTGGTCGTCGATAAACCGTTCGCTGGAGTAGAATTTGCTACGGGTCTCGCCGTTGACCAGGAATACATCAGATCCCTCGATAGCTGACCCGCCGGCTGTCGTAGACACATCCCCGAATGGCTCTTCGTTTGGCAGGAGGTCCGAGTTAAGACGAGCAATAAATCGCAGCTCACCAATATCAGGCTCTGCACAGGTTAAATAACGTTGACATGTGAAGATCAGGTATATTACCTGCAGTAATATAGGTCGCCATATGGATGATAGGGTCACCATTGTGCACAACGAAATAGTGCGTCAAGGTTGATGTGTCGCAAGTAACCTTAATGTAGTCGCCTATAGACGTCAGCACACTTCAAATGCTTTCCACTCAGGGCACATACCGCTCTGAGTCGCGGAGACCGTGGCGGAGCCGAGACCGGAGCCAATATGACTCCCTTTTCCGGAATACTGAAACTCGGAGCCATAGTAAACAATGGATGTAATGTCGCAGCTGGACTTGTTGACAGTGAATTTCAGCGGGTTGGGAGAGTTGGCGTCGATCGTGTAAGAACTACCGTTGTCGGTAATTCCAAAGGCCGCATTGGCCACCCTAGCCCAGAATACGGCAGAGGAAAGAAGGAATGTCTTGGACAGCATGGTAAAAGTGATTGTCGCTCAAGGCTGACGACGATCTCCGAGGCAAGCGTAGAGCTTAAATCATTTTCAACCGTTCTCATCGCGTCAGCGGACGTCTGCCCCTGTCACTAAGGACTCTTCATACCCTTCAAGAAGAGGTTCCACCAATCTGGATGAGACGGCTCGAAAGAGGCCATAACTCCGTGTCGAGATGGTTAGTGCTAGCCCGTTAGGGCGAGCGGAAGCGGCTGTATCCCATGCTCGTATACGTTCGAATAGGGCCCTTTGCCGGGATTTGTGCAGAATTGCGGAGATGGGCTCCATAGTGGGCTGTTGGCTCCGGTGGATAGTCTATTCCTGACGACAAGACCCTTTCTATACCTGGACATCAATCTGGAACCCTTGGCGAGTCATTCATTTTCGTATCAACCTCCGCAGGAGCTCAATTTAGTTTACGAGCGCTCAATGGCGGACGGACATTCATACGCTGAAGAAGCCCTGCCATAATATCTCCTGACTCGGACATCCAGATGGAGTCGGGTCGCTTGAGGTCTGGTGACTAGGGTTCAAATATTATTCGGTCCGGGGGTGGCTGATGGCGAACCCTGCTTAATCTTCTGAAATTTCGAATTTCGCCCCTGAAAGATACATGTTGGAGTGTTGTACGGTTTGTGGAGCGGCAGACCATCTATATGAGACAGCTCAAACCGCCAAGCGGCCCGAGTGACATCTTACACGCTTTTCCAAACTAGAAATAGCGTCACGCTTTGTGAAACAATAACGACAGTAAGGTCCAGACGGCCAGGGCAAACAAGTCGAAAAGGCAACCGGTGAACATGTTTTCCTCCACCCAAGCATGATCCTAGTCGCCTAGATCCGGTGTTTTGTTTGTGAAAAGAACAACCTGTTGCCTTCCGCTGGGGCACTCGAAATGTTATCCAGTCGAAGCTCTTTACAAGCCTTTGTTAGGATATCCTGCACGGTCCCTGCAGAGCTTGGCTGGGCTCTATTTGGGAACAGCCACGGGAAACCACCACTCGTCTGCAAGAGGAAAGCTTTCACTCCACCTGTAAAGCAACCAAGCGTCGGGTGCAGCATGCACTACCGACGATTGATGTCCATAGGCGTGCATAATTTAGAGGTCAACAATCGGCTGTGTCACTGGGCTGTTGCTTTCTTGTTTTGCCATTGGCCAACGGAACATTCCAAATGATTCAATCGCATTCCAATCCTTGGGTTCGCAACGTGTCCGGAAACAACAGTCATTCTTTTCAGCACCTACAAGAGGTCACGGTATTCACGTCCAAATATACATCCTGCGACCGGTCAGGTAATTCGAGTTTTCGACCGTAGGCATGACCAATGTTTGTTTTATGCACCATTTAGTACAGATGTTTGGAGACTCCAATCTCTCACACGAACCATGGGGCGTCGCCATCTGGAACAGGGGAGCGTTGTGTCTCACTCAGATTTTGACTGCTTTATCTTTTACCGAACAAATGCTGAGGCCGAATGAACAGCTACGGGAAGCCTAAGTCGATCTGCTTCCGGACTCAAGCCGCATATCAGTCATTTTAGGGTTGTTCTCGAAGGCCAAGATTGTTCTTTTCACATTCCACCACGAGGTTGGGCTGCGTATAGCCCGGGTACCTACTCCTTTTGCTCAATACCGAGCCATCTGTGTCCGAAGGCATCAAGGCCAAGTTTTGAACTTGCCTGAAATCTCCACTTGTGCCGCAGACGATGTGTGTAGCCGGCTGACGTGCGTTTCTTTGTTTTTTCTTTGTGTAGTCGGAAGCAAGCAGCCATGACGACGATGATGGCGGCGGTCGCTGCAGCCGTCAATATCCAATATAGAAATACGCCGTGCTGTCCATGATGAGTCCGAGTAGGACAACCTTCTTGCACGGTGTGTTACCTTTCAGTCTGTGGTCGCTCTCTTCCCGTTGCACATGAGACTATTATATCTTTTCCGTTTGCTTCATCCCACAGTTGACGTAAAGGATGCGACTCAGCTTTTCAATCTCAACCGCATTCGCAGCCTCGCTTGCCAGCTTTGCCTCCGGGTTTGGGTTGCGATCTGACTTGGCAAAGAGCTTGCAGCTGGCTGCTGAGTTGAGGTTGGATTCGGATCTCCTGTTGAAGGATCTCCAGTCGTTCCGCACGGCTGTCACGCAGGTCGCGCCTCCGGCTGAATATGTTTTGGTAGACTCTCGGTTCTTGATGGCCATACGTGCGGGCACTAATGCTCTGCAGCTCCCTATCGATCACAACAATCCCGGTATCGGCACCTTCCGAAATCGCTACTGGGTTAACGATGAGTACTATGTGCCGGGAGGGCCAGTAATTTTGTATGATGTGGGTGAGGCTGATGGAGAGCCGAGCGCTGCTCATCTCAGATCAAATACTTCGTTTTTACCACCTGTGCTTCAGGAGTTCGGAGCGGTAGGAATTGTCTGGGAGCATCGGTGAGTTGCTCCACCAGAGTCGATGCGAGGACAGAGAGATCTGACAGAAGCAGGTACTATGGAGATTCGTCACCATATCCTATCAATAACAACACCCCGCCAGAGCATTTGAAGTATCTCACCACGAGACAGGCGCTCGCAGATATCCCCGCCTTCGCGGAGAATTTTACCCGTCCAGGTCTTCAAGAATACGACTTGACCCCAAGGTCAACTCCCTGGATTATGATAGGAGGCTCGTATCCCGGCACACGCGCTGCGTTCGCTCGCAATGAGTATCCAGATACGATATTCGCTTCGTTCGCTAGCTCGGCGCCGGTCCAGGCGCAGATCAATATGAGCATCTATTACGAGCAAATCTATCGATCAATGGCCGCCAACGGATTCCGCAGCTGTGCTTCAAATATTCACGCAGCTCTTGAATATATTGACAATCAGCTCTCTCAGGAAGATACAGCGGCGTCGGTCAAGCGGCTCTTCTTCGGCGCCGGGGCCGAGAAGAACTCAAACGAGGACTTCACACAAGCCCTCGCGTTGATATACGGCTCCTTCCAAACTTATGGTATGAACGGTCCTGCTGGATCGCTGGGCGACTTCTGTCGTTACTTCGAGTCGGATCCGGTGACGAGGAAGACCGCTGGGCCCGAAGGTCTGACATTTAAAAATGGAAATAGGTCCCTAGCTGAGCGTTGGGCTGAATGGCCGATATTCACACAGTTAGTCAACGTCAATTATGAGACAAACTGCAAGGGTCTCGATAAATCAGCTGCCCCGTCCTGCGAGCTGAACAAGCCTGTGACAGATCCTTCCGCCATTGCCTGGACTTGGCAGTACTGTACACAGTGGGGTTTCTACCAGAGCAATAACGAGGGAATCCATTCCCTGCTTTCTCGCTACCAGACCCTGGAATTCCAACAGGTCATGTGTAACCGGCAATTCCCCGACGCTGTGAAGAACGGTCTTCTCCCTCCGCAGCCACAAGTGGACGCCCTTAACGCGGAGTTCGGCGGTTGGAACATCCGGCCATCGAACGTGTACTTCAGCGCAGGAGAGTTCGACCCCTGGAGGACGCTGACATTATTGTCGGCCGAGGAATTCTCCCTGCAGCTTAACGTTTCGTCGGACCTCCCTCGGTGCGGGGTGCGGACCGGCCCAGACACGGTGTTTGGGTATGTCGGAGCGAACCAAGTCCACTGCTTCGATTTCCAATTGGGCTCGGAAGCCGGAGAGGTATCGCGAGGATACTTCCGGCGGGCGTTGAAGGAATGGCTCCCTTGCTTCGAGAAGCAGCAGGAAGGAAACACATAACCTCATCACGGCAGATGGGCACTTTGCGGGTGGATGAGCAGTCAGCAAAGCATTCTGTAAGTTACTATAACACACATAGTATAGCCATCCACATACTGTTGCTCGGACAGATATTGGTCCGTTCTCTCTCCTTGGTCGTCTCGTAGATCTGGATCCGCTTATGAGAGGCGTTGCAGTAGGGACGGACGGAGGATGTTAGTCGCTGGGCAAAAATCCACGCTAACCCGATCCGGGACCCCTTGCGATAGGCGGAGTCCCGAAGTCGAGTCTCGAGTCTCTCGTCCGGCGGGTCTGTCCGAAGTCCGCTCTCCACATCCAACGGTCCCATCGTCATCGTCATGGACTCGCAGGCTTTCCATTGGGGTGCTACCATGGCCATCAATCGGAGGGCCGTGTTTAATCTCCTGGAGTTGTCTGGGCTCCCATGTGTTCACTCTGAAAACCCTTATACCTAGACCCTCTCCCAGTCGTTAGTCTGATCCTCCATCTTTCCCACACCTCGAATATATGAAGCATACTGAAGATCTTGACCCAGTTATCCAGTGGCATCATGATTTCACTTCCAACAGTCTTGGTGAGCGTCTTCTGCCTTGCATTTCTGATTCTACGAAGCATTCAGTCCCGCCTGCAACGCCGCAGAAACGCCAAAAGGTGGGGTTGCCAACCGCCAGCCAGAGCTCCATCGGGCTTCTTTGGCATTCCGCCATTCCTCGAGATCGCTAAGGCACTTAGAGAAGGCCACGTGGTCGAATTTATTACTCAAAAATACAACGAATATGGATGGACGTTTGAGCAAAAGACGTTGGGCCGTTCGGGGATTTCGACCATCGAGCCAGAGAACTTGAAAGCTCTGTTGGCCACCCAATTCAATGACTTTTGTCTGGGGACTCGAGAGCGCGAGTTTGGCCCACTACTTGGTCAGGGCATATTCACTCTTGATGGCGCCGGCTGGTCCCATTCGCGGGCTTTGCTTCGACCGCAGTTTACGCGCGACCAGGTAGATCGTCTTTTGTTGTGCTACTGTTACATTTTGTGCTGATATTTTCAGGTTGCCGATCTAGATCTGATGGAATCTCATATCTCCCGTCTGATTGAGCTGGTGCCCAAGGACGGTTCAGCTTTCGATATTCAGCGACTCTTCTTTCTCATGACTCTGGATTCGTCCACTCACTTTCTGTTTGGCGAGTCCGTGCACTGTATGGATGAAGGTAATGTACTCGCTCGATCGACCGTCAACAATGCACAAGGCTTCGCCAATGCCTTCAACACCTCATTAGATTACCTTAATTGGCGGAGCGTGGCTGGAAACTTCTACTGGATGATAACAAGCAAAGAATTTCGTGACGCCAATAAGCGCGTCCACGAGGTCGTTGACTACTACGTACATCAAGCAATCGAAGCCAGAAGGCACCCTGAGAAGAAGGAGCCCGGGAGATATATCTTCGCCGAGGCTCTAGCCGCGGATAACGACGATCCGAAAGTTCTCCGAGACAACATGCTCAATATTCTCCTAGCAGGCCGTGACACGACCGCCAGTCTCCTCAGCTCTGCATTTTTCTACCTCGCTCGCCATCCTGCTGTCTGGAGGAAACTGCGTCGAGTGATTCTCGAAGAGTTCGGTGACGCTCAACATCCAAAGGGAGAAATTACCCACGCAAAATTGAAAGATCTTCCGTACTTACGATACGTCTTGAATGAAGGTAGGTAGCAACTATCAACTTGGCACTTTACAAGCCTGGCCCATTTGGATGTGAGCACCAAAGGTACTGCCACCCCTGAGGACAAAGCGTTCCGAGGCATGGTCGATACCTTTAGTGAACCTCCTTATCCGATTAAATCAAGCTTATCAACTAAGCTTCCTTTGCTGACGAGTTCACTAACTACACAGTGCTCCGCCTCCAACCGCCAGTCCCACTTAACCTGCGCGTCGCAATCAAAGACACCTCCCTTCCGGTCGGCGGTGGTCCTGACGGGAGGAGCCCAATCTTCATCGAGAAGGGCCAACCAATCCTCTACAGCGTCTACGCCATGCACCGCCGCAAGGATCTTTGGGGTCCTGATGCTGACTCGTTCCGACCCGAACGCTGGGAGGAAAACGCCAAACGTGGCTGGGAATATCTTCCCTTCAATGGGGGCCCCCGCATTTGCCTTGGCCGTGAGTCTCCTACCCCAGTTCTGCTAGTCCGGGATGCACTCTGACTGTAAATTCCCAGAGCAATACGCCCTTACAGAAGCGAGCTACACGATTGTCCGGCTGATGCAGCGCTTTTCGACGGTCGAAAACGGCGAGCCGGACCTTAAAGAGCCTTTCATCAGAGCGACTCTGACGATGTCCCATGAGAATGGGGTAAAGGTTCGATTGTATTAACCGGTCTCAGTGCTTTATCTGCTTTTTGCATCATTAAATTCCAACATGTTCGAAGAAAAGGTAAGAATTTGACTGCTGTGACGGCTAACGCAACTACTTTTCACGACTAGCTGAGGCTCGTTATTATACTTTGTCTATGTCGTAAGTAGTATATATAGCTATTGGCCATCGCCCCTCCAAACACGAATACTTCTATTTGTCAACGAAATCTCCAACCATCCTTATGTACGTACCAGCACCAGACTGTAGACACGTCGTGTCCCAGCAAGCTGAAATGATATCCTCTCTCTGGGGCCAGAATTTAAGAACAAATCGCTGATTAGCATCGGGTCTAATGTGCTAGGAATGCCTGTTTTCTAGCCTCCTGCAACGCCAAATGAATCACAAAATAACGTGGGCACTTACACACTGCGTACCATACTGCTCATCCTTGCGCACAGTCTCAAGCTGGGACTTCTATTCCTTTTCGCCTCACTAGAGGACTGATAGACCACACGGGGCCAGGCAGCCATCTCGCTCACCTCGGAACACATCTGCAGTAGCCGCTCGATGGCCCGTTATAGAGCCTGCCACATCCCCACTAGCCAATCTCTTAGATTAATGTCTAAAATTACGCGGTCCCAATCTCGTACTCGTACTCAATGATTAAGGCTGCACAGGGTCAAAACATCGCAAGGTTAGCGTCATAAAGAAAATAGCAGAATTGAGAAAGGTAAATATAATCTATACCGCAAACTGTTCATGTTGCCTCTGAACCTGAAACGAGTGGGTTTCAATAGCGATTAGTTCGTCTACGACAGCATAGAGTCCTTGCTTTGGTGCCTGTAGTGGGACCGCTAGTAGGGCGCAAGCCGGCTGATTTGCATCCTAGAAGGAATGAGAGAGCAGTATTGTAGACTGGAGTATCTCAGTGTTGAGATGCTCAAAAGGTAGCGCTGCATGAAGGTCTTTGTTGGAATATATAAAAAAAGCGTTTTTGCTTGGGGCTATATAGGAGTATGAGGATCAGCATTGTATATTATGTGGCTTAGTGCAGGCATTAGTTAGGCTATATGGAAGACTCTGTCTCTATGTCTCTATAATATTTCTTGACAACTAATAAACTATCAAGCGATTCCGGCTTCTGAAAGTCTGTGCAGAAAGGGTGGGTTAGACTTACATAGCTGCTTAAGAACAGAGGTTGAACTTGAATTAATTTTCTAAATCTGCTAAGGGCAAGCTGGGCTTGAGATAGCATCTTTTCACTGGGTTGTCTTACATGAGATATGACTGTCTATAATATTGAGTTGATGCTGCCCTATGTGACAGATTGGAGCCAATATCGAGTCTAGGAGGTAAAGAATTCAAGTTGCTCCCTGTTAGTATTCTTTTGTTAGACCTGAAGTGTCTTGGGCACTGTCTACGCCAGATGTAGTCATGAGAATGCCTGTCTTCTGGCCCTTGACAAGCAGAAACAATTTCTCCCAGCCATATCATTTGTCCATTGTTTGGAGAGCACAGCGGAATAGAGAGAATTATGTCCGCGAGTAAAGCTAATATAGCAGTGGCCTATCAATCTTGTGTGATCCCATATTTGGGGCCTGATTGTTTGATAGAACTATAAGCTTTCCTTTCCTTTCCTTTCCTTTCTATGACCGCAACTATTAGCCTTCCACTGCTTGACTTACCTAAGAAATAAGCATAAAATGCTAATTGTTCTCGTTTCGTATACAGGCTTTCGTCGCAGGATAATTTAGCCAAGTGACTTGAAATGCAACTCGGTTACACCGTCTCCATCGTCAAAAGTGATGCAGTTAGACGTCTTTAACCCCATTAATCTGCTGCATGTCGCCTATAGAGGTTTTACTATAGCCTGTCCTGTCTTTTCTTGTCGAGTCTTCGCTTAGTCACAGGATAGATATCAGTCAGTCGAAAATAGAGAACGTTCTTTCGTAGGCCAAGAGAGCATTTTAAAACTCTTTGATTGGCCGTACTTACGTGCGGCAACTTTGAGGCAGCTCCTGGAGAGATTCAAAGCGTTATTCAATATCACTTTCCTTGGTGTTGAGGTGATGGAAACTTTGAATATCTGATGATGAGCTAATGGGGTTATTCGATGATACACTAGATATCAGAGAGCCACACCCTAGGCTAGGTGGTACTGACTTAGGGCAAGGCTGCGCAGCGCCAGCTTAAAGCATGCGGGATGCTGCAGGTGCACAGGAATAAGTTATAGATGCGCTGACGCCGGCATCAGATCAGATTATTGGGGTGGGTTACTTTGGTCACTATATCTGGCCACAATCGCCAGAAAATAATATCGAATACATGAATTCATGAAAGTTTAAGACTATTGGTATGGGATCCATTGATGTACGAGATATGGTCTTCTGCATATTGATGCCAGCACCGGACTGGAACTCACGTCAGGCTTCGCTGCACAAAAGCAGCCACATGCGCTGGATCGACCAGCCATGGCGAATGACCCGTGGCGATGGTCTCAGTGGTGATCTGAGCGCCCTTCCCGCGGGCTTTCTCCACCATCATCTGCTGGACAAAGAGGGGTATGGCACGGTCGTTCTCACACAGGAGATAGGTGCTGGGGATGCTGATATAGGCGGTGCTGGTGGCGGGCGAGACCTTGGTCGCCCAGGCGTGCGGACGAAGCGCCTGGGCCCATTGTTCGCCGTCGGGGACATCGTGGAAGAAGAGGTTGTAGGGGTCAACGGCGCTGACGGTGCCGTTGGCTTCCTGCGGTCGAGTGAGATGACGATCTCAGGAGGGAAAATGATCGAAGGACTTACATCACGGTCATACCAGTGGGGAGGAATCCCGCCAAAGGCTCCAATCAGGCTCTCGCCAACGTCGGGGATGAAGGCAGAGATGAAGATCAATTTGACCACCCCTCCAGTCTCGCCGGCCGCCTGTCGCTCGGTCTTACTGAGACCGTCGAGGGCGCTGTTCACGGGTAACCCGGACCAGCTGTGCGAGATGATGACAACATCTTTGCCTGCGCTGGCTTCCTGCTCAACTAAGGTCCGGAGCGCCTCGATATCAGGCTGCAGGTCTTGGACGCTGGCGGCCTGGTGGATTGAGGGGAAGACGACGGTATGGGTGGTGTGGTCGGGGAAGTGGGTGGCCAGGGGCTCAAAGGCCGTCGGCGGGTACCAGGCCCCAGGGCAGAAGATCAGGGTGGGTTTTGAGGAGGCCATCTGGAACAATGACAGTAGGGTGGACAACGATGACGATGGGCGGTCGTGAGGCGGCATTAAGTACTCCGGATTAGGGCTGATTTTCGGCCACTGGCAAGGACGGTGTCAGCATGGTGTCATGCCGATCCATCCGATCTCACTGCAATCAATATATTGCGGGCCGATAACAGGGCCCGCAATTGAGGCTGAGGGCCACAGCTGATGCTTCGGTTGGGGTAAGCCAGAAATCCCTCCCAGTCTGCCATTCAACAGACCATAAAACGCTGCCGCGCTACCTCCTCCCCTCCCACCGTTGCCCTGTGGATTACCGGAAGCTATTTGTCCATAGGTGGTAGGCTGGAAAGGGGAGCTCATTAAGAGCTACCGGTCAGTCTGGCAGGCATTGATCTCTCGAGAGGAAACCCGCAATTACAGCTTGTGTCCAACATAAACAAGCCATTACCCTTAGGTATTGCATGGCTTCGAATTGCGTATCTGCTATTACAATCCTATAAATAGCTGTCCCTGTTTCTATCAAGAATGTGCGTTCGAGCCGTGCCGGGGTTGCAGATTACTAGTAAGTTTGTTCAAGTCTCTGTACCCGTTAAGCCCTAAAGTTGATCCTGTAGAGTGTGCTGGGAGGAAGGCGCATTATCCCCACGATAATTGAAATTAAACCATAAACACTTGTATCGACGCGCGCAAGGGGTTTTGGGGAATTTGTAGAAAATCTTCGGTTTGTAATGGAGTTGAGATGTTGATACCTTGACGTGCAGGGAAGGCCGTGGCTACGACGTTGTTGCCGTGGCTTGTTATGTACTGAAAGTGATGAAGAGTGAACTGACTTGATGCAGATATCAGGTCATTGCGAGCAGGAAATATAGAAGCAGGTTCGGGATCATGTATATTCGAGTTCTCAGACGCTAAAGTGGATATAGGGAGCCCACAACCCTTGCCTCCATTGACTCTGGTCACCGGCGAAATCGATATCGTTTGGAATAATGTCCTTTGATCTGCTTGTTGCGGCAAGATCTGTACTGTTCTTCCGGTCTTTATGATGTTCTGATGCCTCTATGGTGAGTTTTGACTGACGTCCAATCTCTGATAATCCTTTAAGCCAACGGTCTCGCAATTCCCTGGCAGCGTAATGAAGCCCTCGACACACAGATTCATTGTTCATTTCCCCATGGGCGATTTCTGTGTATGTGATTCTTGCCATATCAACACATATTTCTTCATTAACATTCCAAAAAGTGCCAATAACATGTCGAAACCCTGCAAGCTGGAAGGCACTAGTCAGGTGAATGCTCTCATCAATCAACTTATTGTCTTTAGTCTGGCCGGTCCCACAAGCTGAGAGGTACGCGAGAAACGGCGGATTCTTATGGAGATTTGTCTTGAGAAGACTGCCTACTGTGAGAGAATCGTCTTCGCCGTCCCATAGAATCGACCGACTCTTAGATGGATCAATATGGCTTGTATAGCCCTGGCCAGCAAAGTGAAAGATCTGGCATACTCTCATGTGGCCTAGAATATCATGTCCGCGTCGCCTAGGTTGGATTGAGTGAAGAGCCATTGACTTGCACATATCACAGAGTATTTGTACTTCCTCAGCTGCAAAGCAAGATCAGCAGACTCATAAGCCTGATGCCAGATGGAGAGGATAGCAACATTCTGAAGAACATTTTTGCCAGCTAAGTTCCGAGTGCTAAGGATAGTATTTTCTTGATGTAGAGCAGTCTCCTGATATGAAATAGCCTCACAAAGATCTGCTGTCGCTCCTGTACTTGAATATCGGAGCCATAGTTGGTCTGCAAGGTTTTTCAACCAACTAGCCAGGCGAGGGTGATCTTCTGGCGCTGCTATAATAACTTGTCATCCAATCTTAATAGATTCTTCAAGGTCAGCCATTGCTCCTATCCTTGAATACCGGTCCCCAAAATAGGCGCCAAGATTGTTCAGATACATGGCGTAATTAGAGTGGCTTTCTGGTGTTGTCTGGACAGCTTCCTGTCCAAGTTGGATGGCCGTTTCAAGGCCAGCAATTGCCCCAGATTTTGAATGTCAGTCTGATAGCCGAACTCCAAGGTTGTTCAGATACATTGCGCGACTAGGGTGATCTCCTGGAAATGTGTTCACAGTCTCCCATCCAAGTTGGATAGACTCTTCAAGGTCAGCCGATCCCCATGTTCGTGAATATCGATCCCTAAGCTGACATACAAGGTTACCTGAAAAGAGGGCGCGGCCAGGGTGGTCAGGGTGATCTTCTGTTGCTGTATTTGCTGCTTCCCGCCAAACCTGGATGGCCTCGTCAAGGTCGGCCTACGCTCCTGTCCTTGAGAATCGGTCTTCAAGCTGACTTCCAAGATCGTTCAAATACTCGGCGCGGTCAGGCTGATCTTCTGCTGTTAGCTCAATAGCCTCTCGTAGGTGTTTTATGGACACTCAAGGTCGGTCATTGCCCCTAGCCCTGAACGTCTGTTGCGAAGTTAGTACTTAGAGCGCCTTAATATGAGAAACCGTTGCTCTAGAGATTAAGGCCAAAACTTACAAGGGAAGTTATAACTGAGATACGTAATATCTTCTGCGATCCTCCCCATGCACTAATTCTAACTAGATCGGAATCACCTGTCTTTTGTGATGAGGATTTGAGGGCCCTCTTAGCGAGCCTGCGTTCTGATTCTGGTTGCCTTGTTTCCTTCGTATTCAACATGGGTGGTGATATAGGCGTAATATCGCCGTAGCTCGCATAAGCTTTCCTGTTCCGTCCATACCTGGGAAAGAGGGGGTTGACTGATGATTAGGTGCCAGTTGGATTAGTTAATAATAGCGTTTACATAGATTTCCATTTCATGGTATCTCACTACGCATCCATGGTGGAAAGATAGGTCGGCTCAGCCTATTTTCTGATCAATTGCCCATGGACCACTCCGCTGGTGCTCAGCACATGGTATGAGGCTGCGCTTATTGGATTTCTGAACTGAACAAGCAAAGAGTCTTGTATTTGTGACTGCTATAACCTGGGATATATTGAACTATAATCCCACACGCCAAGCAAGATACTACGTGAGACCACGTCATTGTGCATCTGGGCGGGAGGGGTAAGTTTTGCAAACGATTTAGTATTGCAAGGCTTCTCTATATATACTGACGATTGCTTGGACAGCTCTACATATATAACAGTCAGGGATAGTCTCCAGGGCCGCTGGCCTGACTTCTCCAAGCAAGGTCCTGATACCTGCGCTGATTCTGAAATGGGAGCGACGGTTGGTCGGCTTCCAGGGACCTTTTCTGAAGCATAATAAAACCGATATAGCCAACGTTTCCTTGGACATGGATAACTAGAAGTGCCTTATATACGAGAAGTCTTTTGTACCTCGCTGTAACGCCACACCCAATTCTGATGTAGGCTGAATCACACGGAGAATCTCCGATAACCCCGCCCGGCTATATAAAAGCATGCCATCATGTCCTTTCTCTACACATTCCAACTCCAAACTCAGACTTCAGGCTCAGAACAAGCTCAGTCAAGTATGCCGTCCACGCGACCGGCGATCTACCCCAGTCTGTACGACAAAACCGTGGTCGTAACCGGCGGCGCAAGCGGCATCGGCGCCGCAACTGTGCTGCTCTTTGCGCTGCAAGGCAGCAAAGTCATATTCCTTGATATTGCCGATGACGCAGCCCAGAAGACAATTGAGCATGTCACTACTCAGGCCAACATTAACGCCCAAAATAGCCCATTCACGATCAGTGTGAAGCCACCTATCTTCTATCACTGCGACGTAACGGATCTCGACACATTAAAAGCTACCGCGTCAAAAATCCTGGAAGAGCACGGTTCCGTGCACGTGCTCATCAACAATGCTGCCGCAACAGGCTCTATAGCACGACAGGCCAGTCTAGATGTCACACCTGAAACCTGGGATTTCAACGTGAATGCAAACCTCCGACACATCTTCTTCCTCACGCAATCCTTCATTCCGTCCATGAAAAGCTCTGGTGGCGGAAGTATTGTGAATCTCGGCTCGATCAGCTGGCGGATTCCCGAAGCAACAACGCCCATATATGGGACATGCAAGGCGGCTATTAACGGCTTGACGCGTATCCACAGCAGGGAGTTCGGTACTCACAATATCCGCGTTAATTGTGTTATGCCGGGCGCTATTGCGACGGACAGACAGAAGGCAGAGGTACTCACGGAAGAATACCGTGCGCATGTGTTTGCGGAGCAGAGTCTCAAGAGGGACTTGGAGCCGGAGGATGTGGCTAAGGTTATTGTTTTTCTCGCGAGTGACGAAGCGAGTGGAATTACGGGGAGTTGCTATGTCGTTGATGGGGGGTGGATGGGAAATCCGTGAACAGTCGAATTGATATGGGAGTGCTCAGCGCGAATGCTCTATACTGTCTATATTCTCTTCTGCTAATCCTCGCCTTATCCAGGTCGCATGTTGATAGCGTAAGGCTTACTGTCAAGTCCAGATATGTATTCCATTTTGCACTGCGCTGCTAGTTCTTGTTCTATTTTACAGAGCGTAGTATAAACATGCTGACCATCCTCTATTCTGTCGTTTAGCCCTAGAACCCTCTCACTCCCTGCACCATAGCAGCGAGCTTTTTCTGCCACGAGTTTTCACATAAAAAGCATTCACAATGTAGAGATGCGAATAGCAGGCGTTATTCCTTGTACAAAATATCCGCTCTTGTTCAGTGCCAGTATGGATCCAGCACCATGTGGAGGCCTACACATTTCCCTGAACTGCAAGTATCCGGCAGTGGGTAGGCAAAAGTGCTTCCCATCACTGATCACGGCTTGCCACGCTTGATGGGAGGACCAGTGAACCATTTTTCTACCACATCTCTTGCCAGTTTTGTAGATGGAAGCCAAATCACAGGATTCCAATCTTATACTTGTCCTTAATGCTTAGTGCTAGACAGGGTCAATATTACAAGATTTGTATTATGTCGAACTTCCCATTCAGCCAAAAAGCGCTAACCCTCCTTGGAGGCCTAAGTTCTGACTAATATACTGGTTGTCATATTATTTACATCCTCATTGATTCTAAGCTTAACATATATAAATGCGAATCTACATGTTCCTTCTAAATATATTATCGAAGGGTCTTAATAATGATCAGTTTAAAACAGTATAGGCAACCTTTTACTTTAGTCATTATGATAAAATGCTAGAAGGGTAAAAGCTAGATCTTTTATTATCTCAAAAGAAAAGGCAAGAATGTTGTCGACTGCAGGGAAATCTGTGTGGGGGAGGAGTATATCGGACAACGTAAATCTCTCGAACATCTACAATCGTATAGATCTGAAAGGAACAATTCGATCCAGGTTTCATTGCGCTCGTATGAGAATCAGTTGTTGATATGGATGGTAGGATCGCCGGTATGCGTGAGGTAAATATGCGATATCTCAACATCTGAGGCCAGCTGGTGATCACAACAATTTTTTACCTCGACTAAAAAACTGGAAACGCTATATTTACAGGAAAGTGTTACTTATATCTCTAATAATATCAAAGTCTGTGCCCATTTGCTTAAGCACCACGACCTTCCAGGGTTGTTATGACTGGTTTCCTGGATAGATGAAAGACAGCTTTCCAGATTATGGGCCTATCCTGCCAATCAGGGCTAACCTTTACGAAAATAAGTTCTTCATATACTAGATTCAAAACAGTTCTAGTACATACGACCATAGGGTGTGGAAAACAGGGCTTCCCGTCCGCTCAGCCGTACTTAAGCCACACGCCGGCTGGTTAGTAGTATGGTGGGTGACCACATGCGAATCCCTGCTGTTGTATGTTTTTTTGTCTTTTAACGCCTTGCCCTCCTTCAACTGGAGGCTCGACTAATTGCTTAAAAGCCAATATTCTCACGATATTATCATTCTGAAGCAAGGGTAGCCTGTGCTTGCTGTTGTCTCTTATTGGAACACTTAGGGTGGAAAGAGTCATGTCAGAAGTCCCTACAGCTGGCTACTCCCATAAAATTCTTTATTTTCTAAAGCTTGAGTGCAAGTTGGATTTGCATCGATACTCGAGGCTCTAGACTTATCTCTGAGCGCGCGTCGGTGCACTCGATGAGCCGGGATTGACTTCGCTACTCCGTCAGTTCACATTCCCCTGCTCCGGAGAGAGATTTATATCTCGTCCACGGGCCGCTGAGAACCCACAGCGTACGGGGCTCATCCTATCCGCTCGAACACTGGCATCCAATCCAGAGGTGCGGAGATCTCTATCCATTGTCCACCAGTGTATGCCTCTTTCGCAGCACCGTCGCTCCGAAATGGCACCCACTTTCCACTGCTCAATACAGGCAAGTAGGTCCTGAGCTGACGCTGACCGTCCCGGAGTACTGGACAGCAAAGATATTTATCACCGTACATGTACTGACTGCTAATTTTCCAACATTCGGGATCTTCCGGGAATTCATAAAACAGCGTACGCATGACAGGAGATCCTTTGAGATGCGCAGACTGCATGAGACTGCGAGTATAATCCCGCAGAGCCTCCCTTAACAACATATACTTCTTGCAAATCTCATAGACCTCGGGCCCGTACGACCAGACCTCGTTATCCGCGCCACTAGCACAGGAAGCGCCCCCGGTCGTGCCCTGAACGGGCTGTCTGGGCTCCCGATCTCCATGTAGACGCATGACTGGGCAAAACGCAGCCCACTGAAACCATCGGACAAAAAGTTCCCTGAACTTGCTATCTGAAGGGTTGCCTCCATGGAACCCTCCAATGTCCGTCGTCCACCACGGAATACCACACAATCCCATGTGGAGGCCTGCAACAAGTTGGTTTTGAAAGCTCTCCCAAGATGAGGCAATATCGCCACTCCACACTAGGGCACCGTATTTCTGGCTACCTGCCCAAGCGCACCGGACCAAGTTGACGATGTTTGTCTGCCCAGCCTTTTCCATCCCCTCGTAAAATGCCCGTGTATATTCCAGTGGGTAGATGTTTCCGATCGCCGTGTTTGGTCCTTGGTGGTATCGGTAGTTATCAAAGTCATAGGCCTTGTACTCTGGTTCTGCTTCATCAAGCCAGAAAGCACGAATTCCATGGTCGTAATAATTTGTTTTGCACTTCTCCCAGACGTATGCCCGCGCGCCTGGATGAGTTGCATCAAAGTGTATCGTATCTCCTTGAAAGTCCATCGCCGTACGGACTCCTCGATCAGTGCGGATCAGAAACCCTTTCTCCACCATCTCACGGTAGTTCTTGCTCCGCTTATCCACCGTGGGCCATATACTGACCATCAGCTCGACCCCCATGCCCTTCAGCTCCTCGACCATGGCAGCTGGATCTGGCCAGTAGGTGGGATCGAACCGCCAATCTCCCTGGAGCGGCCAGTGGAAGAAATCGATGGCGATCAGGTCAAGCGGCAGCTCTCGGCGCTTGTACTCGCGAGCCACCTGGAGTAGTTCTTCCTGTGTCTGGTACCGAAGCTTACATTGCCAGAAACCCAGACCATACTCGGGCATCATGGGCACTTTTCCGACTGCGGCTGCGTACGTCTCAACGATATCTGCAGGAGTGTCGCCAGCAACGACCCAATAGTCCAGGGTCGTGGTGGACTCGGATTCGAAAGACATGATATTCCGGCCAAGAAAGCATTTGCCCACAGAGGGGTTATTCCAAAGCAGCCCGTACCCCAGCGACGAAACCAGAAAGGGAACGCTCGCCTGGGAGTTGCGATGGGCGAGTTCCAACTGATGCCCCTTGAGGTCGAGGAAGGGCTGCTGGTACTGTCCCATACCGAACAACATTTCCTCCGTATCAACGCTCTCGAATCGAGCTGTTAAATGAAAGCTCTCGCTGTTCAGGATGGGTCGAAATTCTCGTGCCTCCACCTTGATGGCACTGCACTTGGGATCCTTCACGTCCTTCCGGTTGCGGACATACTCCTGCAATAGAAGCTTGCCTTTGGAATTGTGCATCTGGATCTTCCCAGTATTTGAAATGCTTGCTTGAATCTTGCCATTTTGTAGCATGCCTGTACCGTTGGAATGAACGTTGATGATTGCTGGCGACGAAGGCCGGTCGAGCAACGCCCAATTCCGGTCAGGGATCTGCGGCGAGCGAGTAGAGCGGACTCGAATGGCGTTTGGGCCCCATGGTTCGATCCATAGAGTCTCTGCGTCAAAGGTGTAGACCAACTTGTCGTCTAAGCCTTGGATCATAGTGAGTCGTGGTGGGATGATGCTTGGAGAGTTAGGGCTGGGTTACGTAAGCTAACGGTCTGTCCACTTCAGATGCGAATTTGGCAATCAGCAGTGCTTAGGCTAATTCATCGCTTTCCTACACCCAAGTTTATGTATTGGAACAGCAAAAATCTGTTGGAGACACCCCACCGGAGCCGCCGGCCCAGCATTCTCTTAGGAACACTTAGAATAAATCGAGAAGTTCTCAACGGCTGAATCCACCAAGGGATTCAGCCGGGAGTCGCCACCGGAGGGAAGCTTGCACGCCTCCGATGGATGTCCGGTGGCGTACCTTCGCCTCAACGACCTGCTTTACACCTCCCCGCTTGATTGAATCTGGAGAAGCTCCAGTGCCCCGGATCATCCCACCATTGACCACTTTGCAGGGTGAATACATAAAGGAGTGGATCCTCCGCTCATGTAGATCAGCCCACAGTGAATCGAATACAGCTGTCTCAAGGGTTTCGAATTCTCTTTCCCATCATGGTTTCCAAGCCCAACGATGAAACCGTCTACTCTACTGCGATAGAAAAGGAGCATGCCCTCCCCGAAGCTCCCTCTAAGGATGACACGTCTCTTGCCCGCCTCGCAGCCCAGCAAGAACACCACTTGGGCTTCTGGGAGGCGGTGCGGCGGTATCCGAATGCCGTCCTGTGGTCGGTACTCCTCTCGACTTCGATCATTATGGAAGGGTATGATATCGTTCTGATCCAGTCCTTCTTCGCCCAACCGTCATTCCGAGAGAAATATGGCCAGTACGACACTGGCACCGGGAGCCATCAGATTACAGCTCCCTGGCAGAACGGGCTCAGTAACGCTGTCAGCGTTGGTACCATTATTGGAGCTTTTGCCAATGGGTACTTTGTCCATAAATTTGGCTACCGCAAAGTCCTTCTGGCATCGCTCGCCACGATCTGCGGCTTTATCTTGATCTCCTTTTTCTCGCCGAATTTGCCTGTTCTTTTAGTTGGCCAGTTTCTTTGCGGTATACCGTGGGGTGTATTTGCTACTATGGCCCCTGCTTATGCCTCAGAGGTCTGCCCCCTTGCGCTCCGCGGTTATCTTACTGTCTATGTCAACCTGTGTTGGGCATTTGGCCAGCTCATCTCTGCGGGCGTGCAATCGGGCTTCTCTGGGAAAACTGGTCAATGGTCCTACCGCATCCCGTTTGCTATACAGTGGGCTTGGCCTTGCCTACTCTTCCCAATCCTCTTCTTTGCACCCGAGTCGCCCTGGTACTATGTCCGCGTCGGTAAACACGATCTGGCTGAATCCTCTATCAGTCGGCTGGGATCAACTTCACAAAGGGCGCACAGCAAGGAGACCCTCGCAATGATGATCCACACGGACGAGATCGAACGATCGATCGATGAAGGAACCTCATATCTCGACTGTTTTCGTGGCGTGGACCTCCGCCGGACCGAGATTGCATGTATGGCATTCGCGGCACAGCCCTTCTGCGGAAGTGCAATGGGTGGAACGCCAACATATTTCTTCGTCCAGGCCGGCCTTCCGGAGTCCATATCCTTTCGCATGTCAGTCGGCGGCCTGGGTATCGCTTCAGTGGGCACGATCTTTGCATGGTTCTTGATGCGCGTGTATGGACGCCGCACGTTGTATCTATGGGGACTGGGCCTACTTACACTGATCCTCCTCGCTGTTGGCTTCTGCAGTGTTGGGAGCAACTCGCAACGGAGCAACTATGCCCAGGCTGGGCTGATGCTTTGCTGGCTAGGCGTGTATTACTCGACTGTTGGCCCCATATGTTATGCTGTGATCACGGAAGTTTCGTCCACGCGGCTGAGGAATAAGAGTGTCTGTATAAGCCGAATTGCATATTATATTGCTCAAATTGTTTGCAATAGTATCAACCCGGAGATGCTTAACCCGACTGCGGGTAACTGGCGTGGGAAAACCGGATTCTTCTGGGGGGGCTGCTCGGCTGTGTTTTTTATATGGACTTTTTTCCGTCTGCCAGAGACGAGGAAGCGTACCTTTGAGGAGATCGATCTTTTGTTCGCGAAGAAGGTCAGCGCTCGTCGCTTTGCACAATATGAGGTCGATGCTTATGGTGAGGGCGGGGAGGATATCAGGAAGCAGTGTAATTCTGTCACTGGGGAATGAGCTGACTAAATCTGCGGAGGCAGGTGAGTAGGTATAGTAGGTATACTGGTAGTGAAGGACAGAGATTTCGGCGATATGATCAAATTGGTTTATTTAATAACTGTGTGTGTCCGTCTGGTCCTTTTCTCCAGCTCCCCAGAAAGATTTACAGAGCATATCCACTCTATTTTACAGTCTCTTCATTTGTGTATAGCCATCTCAATGTCAATGACCTCAGAAGCCCTAGAGTGATTTAGCGGCTGCATATCTTCTCTGCGTTCAGTATACACTTTGGAGCAGGGTGTCTGAATATGTTTGGAGATCCAACCAGCCGTTCAGTGTGTTGCGCCTGGCCTTATCAATAGCTGGCTACAAAGAGGGATTGAGCTATTTGAGCTTTTGGTGATCTTTTATTTTGCGTCTGAATCAACGAGATATCCTTGACGAGGCAAGGATCTGGGACAGCTGCAGCTTCTGTCAGGGAAAATGTCCTGTGCTGGTTTATCGGTAATGACCTGGTAAACTGGCTTTCGGTATAGTGTGGATGAGAAATTAACAAGCCGACGAAAACGTCAGTCCTACCTTATGGAGTGGAAAATGTTTTAGAACCATCCTACTTTGAAAGACGCACCAAGAACCTCAGCCTCTTCAAGATTGTGGTGCAGGGCTGGACGGCGCGACTTCGGCCCAGGATACTGTCTAGCAGCCTGTCGCTTAAGGTATTCATTCTCTTACTACACGATATATTTGTTCGACATATCTTCACTTCAAAAGGAGCTCTCGAGATGCTCTCATTTCACAAGGTTTAATGTCAGGACATGCGGTATGCCTATTACGCTGGCGACCTGACCGGTCGAGTCCATCATTTTCATCTCCTGGCTAGTATTCAAGTCCATCTGGAGGCGAAATCTCCCTGCACGCTGCACAATCGCCATGACTAATCCTTGGTGGTGAAAACATAGATAACTTTCCTTGATAGTGAAGGATTGATAACTATCTAATTCCCCAGCTCTTTGTGGTAATGTCGAAGGTTGCTTATCGATCCCCGTCGATCCTGAAGAAGACCTGGTTTGGTCCAGGTAGATAGGGATACATACTACTCGAAGGGCCAGATTCTCAGAAGACGTTATTCTAAGCTCTTACTGTCATGACCTGTTGCACGAATTGCATCGTCGAACGCTGAATCAAATGTCTTCATTCAAATCACTGCATGTAGAAATTAGGGCATGATTAACCCTGTCCACCCAGGCGGACGAGTTTAAGAAAAAACATATGAGCCGGTCGTCATTTTTCTGGATAGGCTAAACTCATCATCTGGGGCATCACGTCTTCTGGGGTATGAGGAGAGTTTCCCTGGAACCACGGTTGTGATACTTCAATCATTGCACAATCCAGGCCTTTCAGTCTCACCGGCGCCACCGGAATCTAAGGACAATCGGCCGGCTATCCAAATTATGAACAAGCTCCTATTTACCTCACTCACAGTCCATTTCCGGTGGCAGGGATCATGTTCTGATCGATCTTCCCCGTGGGGAAATTAACCGACTGGGTTTTCAATATGCGGGGAGAGCAACAATCAGAATCTCAAGCATGCCGCTCAAAAGTGACTATAAAATGGGTCTCTTGTGGAGTTTATCGTCGACAGCCGTGTACCACTGTCAAGGATATTCACATTCTGCACTCCCTCATTCAGGTCCAAGGACAAGACAACCATGCGTTTCGTACTTCTTTGTGGTCTTCACATCCTTCCTTCGACCCTGGCTGCTGCCCTTCAAGCGCGATGGACGCCTGATGCGGTATCGGTGGTTGATCTCGCCCAAAATCGCGGCTCGCCGCAATACTTCGCCGGCGGCATCATCTATGGAATCCCTGACACCCCTGACCAGATCCCGGATCATTTCTACACGGACATCGGACTTCACTGGTTTCGTGCTGGCGGTGCCTAGATGGGTGAGCCCAACCGGGGCTGGTCGTGGGGGGAGGCTGAGATGCAGAAGAGATGGGATTCGACTCTGAGTAACTACCGCACTGCTAGAAAGTATGGCGGCAAGTTCCAGCTCTTGCTGCACGACCTTTGGGGGACCGACTTTACCGATGAAACGAAGACTTGGCCGGGTGATGGGGGCGACTGGTCCGACTACGATCGTTTCCTCTACCGCATCATATCAGAAATCAAAGCCAATGCTATGACTGAAGGCCTCTACATTGACATCTGGAATGAGCCCGAGTGGGGTTTCTGGAAACGGCCTCAATCGCAATGGCTTGATCTATTTGGAAGAACCGTTAAACGCTTTCGGTAAGTCTTGCTCCTATCCATACCACGCACAGGGACGTGTCACAATCTAAACAGTCTCTCTTCTAGTTCTGATCCCGACTTGGGTGGTCTTCCGGTTATAGGCCCGTCGCTTTCCCTACCCCCGGCCGAGGACAACTCATACTGGGTGAACTTTCTCGCGTATGTTGCGGCGAACGACACTGCTCCTGACCTCTACACATGGCACCATATCGAAGCCCTCGGCAACCCGAGGAATGATCTCCAGAACAGCCTGGTCACTTTTCGGGGGATGCGCGAAGCAGCTGGAGCACCAGAAAGACCAGTTAATATCAACGAGTACCTCAACCTTGCCGATGAACTGAACCCCGCAGCGACAGTATGGCATCTGTCGCGCTTTGAAAGATACGACACGGCCGGCCTTCGATCGAACTGGCGTGGCGGGCCAGATGGAAGCCACCTCCGGGACTTTCTAGCCAGTCTGATCTGGCGAGACAGCGAGGATCTTCCGTACCACCCCAACGGCGATTGGCAGGCTCTCAAATACTATCATACCAATATGACCGGGTATCGCGTTGGGACTTTTGGGTCTACTGATCGTCAATTCG
Source organism: Aspergillus spinulosporus (assembly GCA_003574815.1). Classification (NCBI taxonomy): domain Eukaryota; kingdom Fungi; phylum Ascomycota; class Eurotiomycetes; order Eurotiales; family Aspergillaceae; genus Aspergillus; species Aspergillus spinulosporus. Next base: position 776,307 of record QPHH01000009.1, on the reverse strand, counting down.
ATGTGTATGCAACTGTCGGTGACGACAAGGTTCGCGCGCTGGCCGGGGTACGGGTGAAGACTGGAACATGGGCGCTCACGTTCAAGAATCTCAGCGCCGTAGGGCTTCCTCCTGCAGGCGAGCTGAGCATTCAGACATGGGGATTCACTTACGATATACCCGAAGCCGCGCTGTTAGAGCCTACAAACCGGGGTATTGCAACGCACTCTTATGCAGATGACGAGATCACTATTGCTATTTACCAGACCGAAGAGGACTGGAAGACGGCCTGGGCCTTTGAGTTTTCATTGCAGTAAGGTGACAGATGATATTTTGGGATGTGCGGGAAGGCACCACCTGTTTTGCAGATGAGCCCCAGATGCGCTATGACTCTATAGTTGTTAGCCCTAATTAGCAGAGTTGTGATCCCAAGCAGCTCCGAAATCGGAACTCGTGATTTTACAACCCGGATTGTTAGACTTTCTTAGGACAAAATAAATACTTAAAAATAAGTAAATAGATAGATGAAAATAAAAGAAAGGTTGAAAAGCTAGAAAATGTCTACATATCTGTGAGTCAGAGTATCTGATTCGCTTAGAAGGAGAGCTATTGATGAATCATTTCATTTCCCCTGTAATCTCGGTTAGCAGTTTAAGTACACCATACCAAGCTGAAGGGACCTCGCTCTGACGATAAATAATGGGTGGGACCAGATGAGGAACAGAATCCTCCATTCATTGGGAGCATCTGTCAGGGATCGCCAGGACCGAATTTGGAACCGGGATTCTGTAGGAAGCGTTCCTGGTAGCTGCCGCACAGTGGCTCCACACCTGATATCGGCTGAACATGATACATTGCTAACGACTCTTTTTGTTCCATATCCCGAGGGGGCCGTAGCCCTGCCCGGCGGGGGCACGCGGTGTCCGTTGACAGGCTCCCCTAGCGCTGGGCCGAGAGCCGACGCGAGAACGGTCCAAGGCCTACTGGGCTGGTGAGTACATAAATACGGGCCCAGCCCATGGAATTTCTATTATCAGCTGGATTTTGTGCCGTTTCTTTCACTTCCACTTGTATTTTGTTCTTTGTTGGCTTTTTGTCTCTCGGGCATATCTTTATTTCCCTGAAAAGCTGGTCTTTTCAACATGAAGGTGTTAGCAACCCTCCTTATTTCTGGTTCCGTACTGAACGGCGCTGTTGCTCATTATTTCTTTCCCACCCTCATTGTCGATGGCGTGACAACTGAGTACTTTGAGTACGTCCGCGAGGATACTCAGGGTTTCATGCCCTACAAGAACGGGTATCAGAGCACGGACTTTAGATGCAACGTTGGCTCGGAGGAATCTGGTCTCCAGACAAAAACCTATACGATCAAGGCAGGTGACACGGTAGGCTTTGCAACGGACTTCGGCGCGCAGATCCAACACCCCGGTCCATTGCAGGTCTACCTGTCCCGAGCCCCGGGGAATGTGTCGTACTACGATGGGTCAGGCGAATGGTTTAAGATCTTCGAACTCGGTCCTTCGGCGTTCACCAGCGACGGGGTCGAATGGGGTGTAACTGGTCTGAATCAATTCACCTTCGAAATTCCGCAGGAGACCCCTGCTGGACAATACCTACTTCGAATTGAGCACATCGGTCTTCACGGCGCATCTGTGTACGGGGTCGCTGAGTTTTACTTCAACTGCGCCCAACTTAAAATCCTCAGCGACAGTACTGCGACTCCGGGCCCGACGGTATGTACAGCAAACGTTATGTGAACTATACCATGCCTGGGCCTCTGGTTTGGCCGGCCGGCACCTCGAACAATATCACAGCTGAAGGCACCGTCCATCTTCCGCCAGACGGCGTCTCTTGGTCTTTTCCGGCGGTTACGAGCACCGTCGGGGTTGCGCCATCCACTCTCCCTTCCTCCGTTGTTGTACACCCTACTCCGTCATCGGTTCCTCCAGCTGCCACCCCCTCATCTTCAAGCCTTCCGGCTCTAGGCTCATCGAACCTTCCGGAGCTAGAGCCGACTGTACCTGTCAAACCAGATCAAAAGTCCCACCACGGCCATCACAGTGGCAAGCATGGGCATAAGTCTCGGTGTCACGCCCGGTGAACAATGAGTCAGGAGAGACTGTTTGTTGATTCAGGTATGACCACTACCAACTCTAGGTCCTATCTCTTGAAAGCTGTTGTATTTGAACTTTGTCAGCCAGAGAGTTGATCGACGTCTTTGCGCATGAAGCGGGAGAACTATTCAAGCCGGCCTGTAGCTGACCGAATTCGTCAACAGAGACTACGGTATAACCCCTGCAGAAGTTCCCAAATCTGACAGAAGCGCACTACACCATGGTTAATTTCGCTTCTAAACAGGGTAGAGTGAACGCTTGACCGCTGAAGTACAGGAGGCAGCTTGCGTGTTTACATTTGGGGGTCAATGGGGGTCAGGGGAAGTAGCGGATGCGAGTCCGAAGCAGCACGTGGAGATTCCAAGCCCAATTACTGTAATTTGAACTTCATGAGACAGAATATAATGCCCGTCCCGGCTATACCAGCTGCACCAGTCATTAAGCTATCAGGCCCATTGTGTGCCGTTGTCTCTGTTAAGCGGGTTTGATTGTGGACTGGAGGCTACAACTAACTTGCAGGGTATGTCGGAATGGCTTACCCCGGTGGGTATTATAGCTGAGATGTCTTCTCCACCAAATATTAGGCGTAGTTAGTTAAGCCCGTCATCCAGGCAACCTGTCGTTCTCTGAAGCGACCACCGTAATTCCCGTGAAGCTGTTAAGCGAGTCAATGAAGGATTTTTCCACGCCCCAATTAGGGACTGCCCTGTCGGGATCCGACGAACCGCCGGTTAATAACCGTATACCCTGCTTGATGATCCGGCGTGGTGCACTTGGTTCCCGAATATTCCCAACCCGATGCATGCGCGCGGACATAGTGTGCCCAAAGCGAACAAAGTTCTGAACAATTTCATCATCACACGGGCGGTCGATCTGGATAACCATCACCTCCGTGTCACTATCACTGCTCTTGTCATTTAGACCGGTCTCACCAAGATGCTGCCCTTCTTGCTGCGCGGGATCGCCGGGGTGTGGAAGAGATTCGGGAAGATTGGCCTCCTCGTGGCCTTGGCCTTTCATGGTGTGCATCGCCATACTATACGCCCAAATGACAAGCGTGGCCGTGTATACGCTAAATGGTTCCAGAAAGCTATTGCTGCTGTATCGTCGAATGTGCCAGAATAGGGCTCCTGCGTGAACAAGACACAGCCTCGCCTTGTACTGATCGCGAATTGCCCAGCGGAGGGTGTGATATCGAGCTATTGTGTGTGCAGTCGGGCTGGGGGCTTGAGGAGTGTGAGATGCCATGGATTCGCTGCCAAGTGCCTCGATATGCTGTATCGGAGCCAACAGTAGCAGGCGTGCAAGGTGGAGGTGCAGAATCGTTGGGTGTTCCCAACCACCCAGTCGCGCCGATATGCTATTCGCGTTCCAATGCAAGATATCAAGGCAATCGCAAGCGCTGTTTCGCCACCTGGACAGGGAAGAAAGCGCCGGCGGCCATCCCTCCTCTATCGGGTGAAACGGAGGACGTGGCTGCTTCTGCGCGCTGGGTGACCAAAGGGTCAAGTTGGTTTGGTACTGCACGGTGGCTTCTTGATTACGACGGCAGATGCCAAAGATGATTATCGTGGCGCTGAAATTTCCCAACTTGGGAGGTAATGTCTTTTCCATATGGAGCAGCTCAAGTGCTTCCAGCAACGTCACTATCGATATTGCGATATCAAGTCAGCCTTCGACCGGATATAGGTCTGCTGGAGGGGATCAAGCGAGTAAAACGAACCTGTCTGATGGTCTGAATTGCTGAAATTCTCCGGTGGTGATGGAACGTCCCAGAGGTCCTCCTGACAGGGAAGAGGAGCTTTTGTGTCCCCCAAGTGAATCAGCGGAGTGCAGCGAAATTGGTAGATGCTAATGCAATCAAGAAACTGCCAACCTTGAGCGAGGGACTAATCGTAATGCGGAGGCGACCTTCAGAGCCACTTACCCAGATCATCCAACCCGTCCTGATAAGCGATTCCAAGTCTACCCAATTTTGAAAGGCATCTTCCTCAGTTCCTTCTCGTGACTGCGACGACATCCTCTTTAACGATATGGTTTGTTTCAGAGCGTGGTAGGCTTTGAAAAAATTGAATCTCCGACGTAAGGCATGTCGAACACCGTGCTCCTTTCCACTTTGAAGAAGAGATATAGAATTTAGTAATGCGGCCTGGATTGTGACAATATCTAGAGCCCCCTCGCCTTCAGACTCAGAGCCTGGCTTCCACGCCCGATCACCGTCCGCTAACGCAGGACTATTCAGCCGCATCGATACAACCTGGTCTACCATATCAACAAGAGAATCTCCGAACTTGTGATACCTGGCCTCAGTACTATATCGCGACCCAGTAGCGGCGACAGCTAGGAGTAGAATCCAATGTGTTTTCTTGATGAATAGAGACGAACTTTTTTGTAAGAAGGGATATGTTGGGTGAAACCAGTCGAAGTAAAGCTGTACCAGGTCCTGTATCTCACCGAGCAGCGGGATGGTGGTCATATCAATCCCGAGCCCGAGTCGATTTGACTCTGCCGCGAGACATTGACGACAAGATTGGTATATCGTTTCGGATACAAAGTGCCCTCTTGACCTTGTGGTACTCTCAGAGTCCGGCCTCGCTTGCTCACCTGATGCACGATCGATGCTCCGGCGAGAAGTCATTCTAGCCCTCCAGCTTGATCTCCCCTTGAATGGTGCACGTCCAGCACTTCCTTCCACGTAGTACGCGCCCTCTGGATGTCGCAAGGTCGGCGAATCAGTTGTGGTTTCTGCACAAGTGGATTGGTCAGCCGTCAATGCTTGTTCGGTGCCCGAGGGCGTTCGTAGCGGCGCTGAGGCGTCGGTAGCATTAGTATTTTCCTGTTCTGCAGGCACGGCAGTATCGCGATTTGACTGAAAAGCGTGTTCGCTCAATCTCTCCATGCTTTCGACCCGCACGGTGGCCCCGTCCTTGCCCTCGGGCAGCAGTAAATTCTCTAATTGAGCTTCCGGGAAAAGATTGAAGCCTTCGGGAGACAGCCAATTCACAGACGTCAAGTTCCCAATCCATTGGCCAAATTGATTCGCTAGTGCATGATTCTCGAATGGTAGCATGTCTTCACTGGCCACCCCAGGACTCGTACTAGGTAGTGTGCCAGATTCTTGCAACGGCAGCCATTCCTGGGTGATCCCTGCATTCGGGGGCTGAGTTTCTGAGTCTTCACCTAAAACGTTTGAAGTTGGCGGGAGGGCGTCTATGATGGAATTGTTCAAATGTTGTTGGGACGAATGAAGCTGGAAGGAGTTGACATCGCTGGGATAGAAAACGTTATCTGCTGTCTGAGGAAGTGAGCCGGTACGACCCAACCCGGATTGGCTTTTCCTCTTTCGCGATAGCGGATATTCACACTGGGTATTCTTCTCCGAGCAGCGGTCACAGGGGCTTCCTCGGGAGCAACGGACGCGACTCAACGCGCACTCCTTGCAAGCCCTGGAGCTGCTCCCACCGCGACCTTCCGACGCCTTACGTTTATACGTATGCGACTGGCCATGACGGTGAAGCACGTCCAAGCGACTAAATGATTTGCCGCATTGTACGCAATGGAATGGTTTTTCCGCATTATGGCTGCGGAGGTGACGGCTGAGATGTTCTTGCCGAGTGAATGTCGTTTGGCAGAGATGGCACTGGATCGGACGTCCTTCGCGCGATGGTGAGTAGGAGCCTGAATCCATTGCATGAGCGTAATATCCGTATCAGGTGTCGCTATGGTCTGCTGCATTAAAGGCGGCAGCTGTAGGAGAACAGTAGTCAGATACGGGCGAAGGAAGCAGAGAAGAATTCCTGCAAGGGAGGCTGAAATGTGGGGTAGTGTGGGGGTGACGGGGACGGCATTGCCGCTTGGCCGCGTCACACAGCATGGTTTAGTACTAGTAATTAATTTATTTTTTTTGTTTTTTGGTTAGGTGAGTGGAAATAGGGTTGTAGCTCCGGTGGCGGCCATAGTTCCGGTGGGGTCCGAGATCGGTGTAAGCTAGAGAAGGGTTCAGGTTACAACCCTTGGAACATCAGGGTCAGAAAAAGCTCTGAGTTCTAAAAGAGAACAAATGTCACCAATGGAATGGTTCAGATGACTTCACTATTGAACTAGGATATAATCTTTCAGATTGTAGCCACTTCGTCGACGGTCAATAAGACATCCAGAAGACTGCGCTCCCTAGCTGCAAGACAGAGAACCTTTCTTTGGAATAGCTATTCAAAAACTAGCAAATACTAGCACTTTCCATGGTGTGAGATTTCAAACGCGAAGGCCGTCGAGTTGGTTGGAGGATCAACGGTGAGCGTAAGCTATTATGAAGGAGTGATCAGCTGTGGTTCCGTATCCAAGAACGAGCAACTAGCGCGCACACCGCAGCGTACGAGGAGAAGTAGAAGCTGCATCATGGTATCAAAGGATATCACATACCTGTCCAGACTGAACCGGATAATAGGAACAGCCCTGATCGACCGGGCCACCGACATCAGCAAACTGACCATTCCAGTCGAATCGCAAACTGCGAACGCCGATTTCACCACGACGGGGGAATCCCAATTTCGGCAGGTTGCGGACGGTGACATCGTATGCGGCCTGGACTGACCGGGTTCCAGCCAGAATCTTGACTCCGCCACGCGATGTAGTTGCAAAGACGTCGAACTGCCGATCTGCCGCTGCCGTCGTCTCCACCCTGTTCCCTGTCATATTCGCGTAGTAGTTATACAGATGCCATTCGCCATTGGGGTGATACTCGCCGTCGCTTTCGTTCTTATAGACCAGGTTAGCAAGGTAATCGTGAAGCCCGCCACCAGAACCCCAGTTGGCGCGTAGGCCGCGAACATTGTGCCGTTCAAGCTGAGCGAGGTAGAAGGCTGAATTGGCAGGATTCTGCTCGGTGGTCCACGCATATTCATTCATATCGATCGGTTTGTCGGGTAGACCGTATAAGTCCAGGAGTGCCTTAAAGTCTGCAACTGACCGGTCTGGCTCGCGCTCCCAGATGCCAATCTGGTGCCACGAGTAGATATCCGGGAGGGTTTGGTTGCCGGCGACAACACTAGCCCAGCTGTTCCAGTATGTGCTGTCGATAGTCGGGGCATGGGCAAAGGAGGGCCCGGTGATGACCGTCTTTGGGAAATATTTCCTTTATGGGCAGCACATGTGAGAGAAACCCAGAGTATTGCAAAGAACAACACGTACCTCACGAGCCGGGTAGCATGCACATAGTAGTCCAAATACTGCTCCCAAGACCGTTTCCAGAAAATGTCCAGCTCCGGCTCATTCCAGATATCGATAATGAGCCCGTTCAGCATATCGTTAGCCTCGATGTCGTTTTTGACCTGAACCAGGAATTTTTCGAACTCCGCATAGTCTCCATTGTCGCCAGGGACAAGATCTTCCGGGGAAGAACCACCGTCAGCGCCCCACAGGTCGTGAAGCAGGAGAATAAACTCGCCGTTGTACTTGCGAGTGGAACGATAGTTGGATAGGGTCGAGTTAAACCGCCCAATATACTCAGCGTAGCCTCCCGCTCCCCAACCACGGGCAGTGATCTGCGCTCCACCGGCGCGGCAAGCATTGAACTTTATTCCCGTCAAAAAGTGGTCGGGGATGGAAGTCTGCGCCTCGACGCCATTGTCCGGGAATCCGTAGATGAAATTGGAACCCAAGAACTGGGCCTGGCCGGTTCTGGCTGCAACATCCACAATGGCATTTCCACTAGTATTCTGGGTACCAATTGTTTGCGCATTTGCTGATATGTAATTTGCCCAGACGGCAATAAACAAGGGGTGGATGAACTTCATGGTAAAGAATATTTAAAGGAATCAGTCGCGGCTACCTTGCTTCTTCTCGTCAGTCGGACTCAGGAAAAGGTCCAGTTAAATAAGGTATAAGGGCTTCTCGCTGCCACCTACTTGTTATTTCCATCTCCTGTCCGGAATGTCCCTCCACCGGGGGAAGATCTGCGCGCCTCCGGTGGCGGGCGGAGTGCGGACTCTGGGGTATGGGGTGCATGTCACTATTGCAAGATTCCAGCTGGGGGACAATGTGCGGGGTCAAGAACGACCGGAGTGACACCTTGAGGTGATACCCCGACCTTCAGGGGTGTTACTCTGGAGTCGTGGAGCTCCAGCCAGAGCTGATCTGCTGATCAAGAACCCTAAACCCGGTCAAGTGTGTGCGCTACAGATGCCTCTTTTCCCTCCAGTTGTGCTCGAACTCGACTGTCATTGTCCAGGCTATTCATCCTGGACAATATTGAATGTCTATTGATTGGTTTTCTCCCTCTGCTGGCTATGATTTCGAACTACAGGTTCAGCCGATTATTTCACTCGTCGAGGCCAACAATCCTATAGCCATCAATCAACGATTCTTTAGCCATCAATAGAAGATATAATTCATCCAGTCTGTGTAAATATTCTTCAGATATCTGTCTTTGTCAGACTCCTGGCTTCGCAAGCCTACAAGGAGGGCTTCACTAACGCGAGATATACTAAAGATGATAGAGGATTCGCAACTCGTCCGGCCCTACACCCTTATTACTGCCTGATTTATTTCCCATTGATTTCAAACCCTATCTTAACTCATTGGAATTAGCGTCAAGAGAATGTATATTTCTGTATTCATTTACAGGTGTTGCGAATCTTACAAAACAGGGAGGTGCAGGGGCGTATCTTATCCCCTTACATTACTGGTAAGTAGAATATGACCTCTCTTATGCCTGTTTCCATGTTACTTATCTTGAATGTCTTTTCTGGTCTATTAGACTTTGTCAATTACTAGGAAGTACAGTAATAGGGATCCTAAGGCATCTAAAGAGCGCCTAGTTTATATTTGAGAAGTGCTCTCATCTCAGCCCCCTGACAGCCCTGTGAATTATATATTCTTCTGGCTGTTTTCCACACTACACTAATACAAAGTCATCTAGAACATATTCCACCCGTTACCAACTTATTTGTAATATACATCTTCCAGTAATTTCTAATTCTTTGGCCAGACAGTAGAATTTGCCCGTCAACACAGTTTGAGAGTAGCCAGTAAGAATCAGTGGCTTATAGAACAGATAACCGGCGGTACAGGAGACATGAGTTGGAATAATTTTCAAGAAGTACAGGTTTTCTAACGTTATTCAATTATCCTCCAATCTTTGGTTTAACACTCTGATACGGCTACTTCAACCCACCATTGCTTACAGGTTCCACTGCTACAAGCAGGAACTATTGCTCCTGACAGGCTTACCGCGGGATAAGAGCATCTGTCAGTTCAATGGATCAATCAATTCAGCATCAGGGTCATACCCTTAAAAGTCCAAGGCTGATCAAGCGTTTGAAAGCCAATTCGTCATATCAAGACCTTCACCAAGGACATAAAACACCAGCCACCGGATCAACAAACTAGTCTCTGAAGCGAGCTTGAGACAAGGAGAACTGAGCTCTCCTACAATAACCTTCTTATCGGGTGTGTGAGACTAATGGAGGTGCTCACAACTAAGGCTGGAGAGAAGGAGGGCTGTGAAAAGGAACTTTAAGGACCGAACGCAGAATCGGAGCAGACGGAAGTGGAGATGCAGAGCGTTAGAAAGGGCGAAAGGAGGATTGCCAGCTTCTGAAATTTATTTGACGAGCTAGTTGGACTTGTGAAGCATTAGTAGCTTAAAAAAATCTATCACTCCAAATCCATGGGCATAAAGTAGATTGGATCTGGACGACGGACAGGTATTGAATTCTGTTTCCCAATGATCGCCCTGAGCATATACAACATCTTTCAATAAGATAATGCGAGAGATTTCGTAGTCCATCAGTTATCTCAAAAGGAGGACTCCCCTATTACTTATGAAACCATCAGTAACTTATATATGCTGTTCTATGGCTCAACAACAGTCATACACTGTCTACGCGATCTCGACGTTTTATCACTAATACTGACTTCTCCAGTGCACACCATCTCTCTATCTGGGTCACCACTAGTGCCATATGCCACTACATGTTGAACCTACCTAATAACAGATGCCGTGCACGGTCCCCGGGGGATGATACCTTCTTTGTTCCCTATACATCAGTAAAACGGATCAGAAAAAGAAAAGAAAACACTATTTGCTTGGATTTCCTAGGGTTCCCACGTAAAGGAGGTAAAATAAAGAGTCTTAATCCACGCTGGAGCGTACTGGGAAAGTGAACTGCTCCTAATGCTTGATTGACTCGGCCAGCCAATCCTGCCACCAATTTGGTGGCCATTCAATAGTTTCAACGTTGCACAGATATACGTTATAACTAGGTTTCTGTCGTTGGTGTTGTTAGATGGCTGTAAGTTGATTGGGAAGCATTTCCTTTGTTGTCTTTGAGAGACCAGCAGCCCCGCGCGGCTTGGCCTAGAGGTTGATCATCCTTTCAATCGATTGCTTAAGATGACAGCGTGCAGTAGCTGGTAGATATCTCAAGGCGCCAGTTCAGGGTCACTCTCCGCCAGGCAGGAAATCAAGCTGCCCTGTGCTCAGACCGAGGCGCGCTGTTTCCAAGGTTAATCATTTTTAGTTGCTCAAATCTCCTCTGCTAGATCAACTACATCTCACAGCGAAGCAGGATAATCTGTGGTTATCTTAAACTTTGTATAACCACAACCAGCACGAGCCTGTGAATATGAATAAGGGCCGTATCGAAAAAGGGGTGGTGAATAGAGCCGTGAGCCGGGAAAAGCGGATACGAGTGGCAGTAGGTAGAGCGTCTTCATTATGCAGGCAATAACTCTACTAACAGTGGCCTGGGATAGTGCTTGAGATGCCGGAAACGAAAGATTAAGTGTAGTGGTGATGTTGGTGATGGCCAAGGTTGTTCCAACTGCCAGACAGCTGGACACGCACAGTGCCTCTTCATAAGGGCAAGATAGTCCCCTCAACCCATGGTCATTACATCTCTATATTAGGAACCAATGGCTAATATCACGCAAAGATGAACTCCTGCATTCTAGACATGAAGATTCCAGAGTTCAAGGTTACGGTGGACACCCAGAGTTCCTACCACCAAAAAGTCTCTACGAACCAATCTACTATCAACGAGGACGGCAGCTCGGGAACACCACAGAACACCCCGACATCCTCCGCCTATATATCACCAGGTGTGCCTCGCGTATATATGCCAGACCGTGATGGGCCGGAATGGAGTTCGAAGAGCCATGGTTCTTTCTTGCAAAGGGATCAAGCTCCTGTTAAGACAGCATTTCCAGCAAGCAATACAGAGCATCCTGTGTCCAGCCTTCACGCGTTTACTGTTCAGGGACAGAAAAATGATGGAGCTCTTAGTATGGCGTCTGCAGAAAGTTCGCTATTGTCTCCAGTGCACGGGATAGAACAAACCGTTCCAGACTATACCAGCCAAATTGCCGTTTGGGAGAGCGACTACGGGATCATATCAGCAGCAGCTAGTCCGGCCTGACCGTTGCCGCCAATATGCGGCTCCTCTGCTTGCGAGGTTGCCGCAGGTGCATCGTTGCAGGGGACAAGCTTCATGAAATTGCGGCAACTTATGGATCAACTTGTATGGGAGCTTGAAGGATATTGCACATCTTAATTTTTGATATTATGCTGTGGAATTAGCGATTTATGAAAGCAGTATTTACTCCGCCGCGAATAGGCTCACTAGTCCGCCTCCCAGGCCCCTTTCCTCCACCCGATTCCTCCACGTACGATCTTCGTATCTTTGAAGTGGATTCAGAGTAGACTATGCTATTGGGGCTGGCCAAATCGCATAATAATATCCTCCGGGCTTAGACTTCTCAGAGAAGGAACAGTTCTAGGAGGAACCTAGTGGGCTCATTCAAACCGGGACAGATGGTGCTCTTTATATGCTTATTTCCTCAGCGCACTCTGCACTATCCCCGTGCCACCGCCCGTATGGAGGGAAAGAGGGCCCTTTTCCCTTCATGTTCTTCTTGAATGGTGAGCGTGGCAGAGCTTTCCATATTTCCTGGGAGACTATTTTTCCTCGATATCGCGTTGTGCTAGAGTCCATTGGCCCTTGTCCAGTCCATGCTCCTGGGGTCATGCCATCTAAGTCGGAACTCTATAGACATCCTGGTTTTTGCCAGTAATGGGCCATCGCTTCGCTCTCAAACCCAGCAACAAGGTATCAGGTTCTGTTCTGATGCGCAGTGTCCGCTTGCCAGATGGTCAGCATCTCGAGCCAACATGGGGACGATCTGATTGGCAAAGTCAGTTTTGACAGATACAACGGCAGAACGATACCGCGCAGCTTTCCTAGTCTATATCCTAAACAAGCTGAAATCCACCGCGGACTGTGCTTGAAATTCGAACGGATAGCCCAGAAGAGGTCAGTAAGAATTCAGATGCGGACAATTAAGACCTGACGCCTTGACCCGGAAAGATCATTTGAAAAGGCATTGCCACGAGTTGATATCCCTATGACTTCTTGGCTTCTTTAATCAGAGTTGAACGCATTATAATATGGTATAACCAGAATCAATATCACTCTCAGCCTAACAAGCAGGTCGTTCCGGCATGTATGGAATTGACTGCATGGGAAACGGCGCGCTCGGGGAAAGACGTTAACTGAGCAACCATATCCGATAGTTCTCTCTTTCAGTCGCATCCGGAGGAGTCAGAGCATTATTTTCGCTATTAATAGTATAACGACGACTCGCAGGAATATCGTTCCGTTCTAGAGCGCAAAACAGGCGCGCGCGGGACAACGTAAGAGATATAAAACGCAGCAACGAACAGCACCATGGCATAGTGTTTGAACGAATACCATCGATAGCATCTATTGACTATTGCGGCTTCCTGGCTTTCGACGTACTTTTATCCATCACAACGGAAATTCCAGCTCGATTCGGAGACTATCGATTGGCAGATGTCGCGGGGACCCGATTGGTTGAGACGCAACAACGGCTTTACCATTTGCAACCTCTACCTAAATTATATGCAGAATGCATATGGTGCATGGAACCGAAGGATGAAATTAATGTTTGCTTTTTGGTTTGGTGTTTCGATCTTATCTCAACGTCGTTTGCGTCTCAGGTTTCGGTGGCGGTCAATGACCCGTTCAAGGCCAGGGAAGTTTGAAGCGACACAGCCGTGCTTTTGCTAATCGTCAGTCACCATGTTGTACCAGCATCTGTACATCTATTTCAAGTTCCTGTTCTCGGGTTCGTAGTTAGCACGTCTGGCAGCGCCAGAGTGGAAATGAAATGAAGAGGATTGGATGTACGATCAATGTGAGCTTACCCCTGAGTCTTTGAAACAATCTGTATGCAATCCACTGAACAAATCATGATGCGGCCCATACTGCTGGATCAGCTCTCGCACGCAGGGTCTTGTTGAGTCTCGTGGATTTCACCTTCACCCTATAATCAGGTACACGATGACTCGTTGCAGCAGTAAGTTCCTGAAAAATATAGAAATATCAAAGACGACAATGACATATCGTCGTGAAACACATCTTCCTTGTCGATGCACAGCGTCAACCGGTGAATGAGTTGCAGAGTCCTTGGGCAGCGTATAGGGGGAAAATGTCGATGTGCGGCTTTGTCACGAGACATATCACGTGATAACACACAACGTCTCCCTGACTGTAGGTATTTTTCATTAGCCCTCGTCTTTGCTCCTCCGGTGTCTATTCCTCGTCTCGTTCACGTTTCTGGACAGCTTGCATTCAGTTAGGCTCAATGGAGTCTATACTAGTTTCTAGCGGGGCCGCCGCTTGTGGCCGCTTGTGGACCTAGGGCTCAAACCAGGAACAACCGCGGCGCTACTGCTTACCACACGACAATTAAGGGAGCCATATGGGCCTCACTAACAGGACCCATCAAGATGCCCTAGGTCTTCTCCACATGGAATGTCTTTTAGCTTCCGATGGGTCGCAACCGAGTATGTAGTTGTCTTTTTATGGATCTCTCGAGAAAGCTCTGGTATGGCCGCTGGGCGTGCGTTCGACGAGTGAACATTCTCAGATACTGACTTTTCACCGTCTTATAGGTGACTTATTCAAGCATATCGATAAAATATCCATTCATCTACAGCGAAACGAAAGACGATGTAGAGGAACCGATGCAAGCGAAGGAGAAACGAAGGGGATGCAGGGACACAACAAACTGAAATATATTCGACTATCAGAGTAAGACGCGAGCAACCATACTTTTCACAACTCCACAAAAAAAGAACCAGCACGAGAAAAGAAACTTTAGCAATGCCCGCATCTGTATCATTTTCCTTCTAAAGCCTCGCCGAATTCGAGGTTTGCAAGCGTCGGCATAATCTCTCTATCCAGAGAGAGCAACCCGCTGCTTCATGGTTATCCAGAGGTGTTCGAGCTGCCGGAAATGACCCGAAGCAATTCGATGACAATATTGATTCTCTCATCGTCACTGGCGTTGGGGGTAAAGTCGAGGACAACACGGTGGATCTGGCGTATGAACTGTCTGTGGTTTTGTGTGAAGGGCTCATCGTCGCCGTTGATGACGCTTTCGATCTGCAACATCTCTTGAAACTCTTCAAAGAGGTTAGCTTATCCGGAGGATGGTAAACTGTAATACAAATGTCCAAGGGATACCTTGCTCTGAGTTCTCCGAGGCTGGATTCGGGGAGGTTGCAGTCTGCCCGAAAAGAGGCGCGCTCATCGTTGCTGGCTAATCAAGACTGTGGGAAATGTGGAATTTGGAGTCTTTAGTGTGCAGCTTCCGTAGAAAAGGCAACCTCATTAAATAGTCCCGAGCTAGCTTTGGAACCTTGAAGAAGCAGTACGAAAAGAAAACAAACCAATTTGATAATAACCACTGACGAACTACACTTACCACACTCGGCTCCTCCCGGCTTTGCCGTAGCAATGCCACAGTCAAAAAAATTTAGCGGATTGACCTGTCAAAAGAATAGGCAACAGAAACCTGGCGCCTCAAAGGGGGCAGGATACGTGGTCTAGGAAATGCACGCCAGTGGATTACAGTCTATATGGGTGACTCACTCTCCGGTAAACTCAAAACCGTTCTAGATTGTATTCAACAATCACTCTGCATCTTTCATTTGCCAATTGGCATAAACTCCGGCGTGAGAAGCACCACAACAGGGGAAGAGAAATCGCAACAAGGTCTAAGAGGCTGATGGCCGGCTCAATTGGACTGAAAAGTCCTCCGGGCTGGAAAGATTCCCTAACCCTTTTCTCATGTTTGTCAGTAAACCGCCAGAAAGCGATCTGAACGCAGAGCCGCGTGCACGTGGATCATGAAGCACATCATCCGGGATATGACTGGGGACCGCAAGCAGGATAATTACACTTTAAGAAAGGATAATTGACACATATATCGTGTGTTACACTTCCATGATTGATGACCAGCCTTAGCCAGGTGTGGTTCATGGTCGCCGTCATGCCTGCGAGGTGCGTGCCTGCGGTGTAAAAGGTCAAAACAAGCGCGAAACTCCACGAGCTGAAGATCCTGTATACAGAAAGATCGAACAGGCAATGTGCAACTTGCTCTGATGGACCCGGTTCGATGGCATTGTCAATTGTTGTCTCGTGATTGTTTGATTGTTTACTCTGCAGGACAGCGTCCGCATGATCTGATCACTATCAGTCACTCCGAACTGACGCCAATTTTCTGTCCGTGCCAGCCCATTCTAAACCATAGCAGGCTAGATCAGGAAACTATTGTTTTAGCTGCTCTGCCCCAACTTGGGAGGTCGCAAAACAAACACTGCCTCATCTTGTTTGTGTCAAATGCATTCAGACCCATGAAATGAAGACGAGTCCAGTAAGTCTGTAGGCCCTTCCAATCCACATTCCCACTCCAACCACACTTTGGAGGTAGACTGACACTAGAGTAAGCACCATCTGCGAGTTGCAGTTTGCGGCTTGCAGGACATGGAGCTAATTGTCCGTGAATCCCTGGCGGGGGTGCACGCTTCCGACTCCAGGGTGAGGATCCCAATGGATTTCTGAAGAGGCAATTGGACAGCAGGACATATACACACGTCGACGCAACGCACCGGAGCTTGCAGACGTGGGAGATCGCTCCGGCAGCCTCAGTCGTAGAGAGATACTATCAAGCACGATGTTCTGGACCAGAGACAAAGAATCCATTGGCCCTCTCGACCACTGGATTTATGGTATATCATCCACTCACGATGTGTCTTTTTACGACTCTAGCTGCGGCCCCTAGTGCCAGCACCTCATGGAGTGGTGTCGTCGCTACCTTGCAATGAGTATACACTATCGCCATCTTTCTGGTCCACCAGAACGCTGAACAGAGACAACTTTCGGGGGGGGGGGGGGAGGAAGTATTTCGATATAAATAGCTTGGAATAACGTCGAGCAGTGATCGAAACCACTGAGACTTGGCGTAAACCTCACCACAGCCTGCTTGTGTATACCCATAATGTGCATAATTTTCCATCTGGGATAGATATGCTGCTTAGCTAGCTATTCAGCCGCATAAATTAGGCACTCTATGCTTGGCACCCCGGTGAACTGTCTGATTCTGGCATTTGGGGAGAAGGTTTTACGCTAATTTAGAGCAGCTGAAAACGGCTAGGCGTCTCTTAGACTCACGGTGCTGTTGCCTGATTGTGTGGTTTCCAGGCATCCCTGGCAACACTCGCAGGCCGGCCATCTGAAGAATCATCTTGTGGCTAACTCTTAGTTTCACACATTGGGTTCAGATTTATCATGCCATTGAACCCCAGGCAGGCATCTTTCACCTTAACTAGTGCATCCATACCTCTGATCCTGCCTTGGCCGTGCTTGTAACTAGCCGCTGGGTCTCATGGTCTCGCGAGGCGTATGCTTACGGTTCTATGGATAATAACATGGATCCAAGAGATATCATTGTGAAAACTGGTATAAGTTAAAAATGCACGCCCACCATTGGTTTCCAGGAGCTAATCTTCCTGCCCCAGCAGTTCTCAAATGCTGATAGGGAGCTGGAAACGCCACTACCGGGGATGTGGTGATCCCGATAATGGATGGGCATTTTTTTCAAAAGAGCGGTCACAAAAGTACCAAACAAGAGAATGACAACGCAAAATAGGACTTTTTCTCGCCTGCCCATCCCCATACAGTATCAGTAGAGCCGAACTCTCTGGTGTGCCCGTCGCTTAAGCAGGGGCTGCACGACCATCCGCATCGCATAGCCATCGGCCGGGAAGACTTTCACCCGCAACCTGGCCAGAAAGAAGACATATTGGACTGCAAGTCGGCTGTGCCTCGCAAACGTGTCAAACAGGTCATCCAGGATCCGTTCGTCACCGGAGGACAGGGGCTCGCCTTCCTTCATGCTCTGGTTCACCAACCACTCCATGTTTTCTACCACTCGCTTGGCGTCGTTGCCAGAGCACAGCAGTTTAAACCACTTGTGATTGAATCTGAAGAGCCGTCCAAACCAGATGAAACAGTCTCTCACGACCTTCAGCTTGTACCGCTGGAACTTGGTCGCGTTGGCTGCGTCGGTGTCGCGCTCCCGCTTGTATCTCTCGTCGGATTCCAGAATCGAATGGATGATGGAGGTCTCGATATTGAGCGGAAGCGGCTCGTACTTTCGAGCCAGCTCTGGCGAGAGATCGAGCCCGGCCAGGATCCGGAGCAGCTTCGTGGGTCGGTGGTAATCAAACCTGTCCAGGACCTGCCACAGTGTCTGGACGTCGACCAGATCCTGAGTCCGGCCGTTGCGAGCCGCCCATTCCGTCAAGTACTGGCCCAGCTCATACTTGGACCTGAATGGCTGGTCAGCCTGCTCCTTCTGAGTCATAAGCCGTTGCTGCATTTGTTCCAGGAAAAATTCCCCCATGTCCACTGCTCCGCTAAGCGCGTCAAGCAGCTGGCAGCAGAAATCGTCGTCCCCCCCTGGCTTCAGCTTCTTGTAGGACCAGTCATGTCCCACCTCTGCCCATGTATGACGAAGAATTGTCGTGACCTGGATTTCCAGCCGGAACTTCGGCCAGGGCGCGGGCTCCCGGCCCTCCTCGAGTCTCAGGGTCGCCCGGTAATGGTCGGCGCAGTATCTAGGGTATTTTGGACTGTATCGGTGAGACACCTCTCCATTCTCTGTGGCCTCTGTTCCCGTGAGTCTCTGGCTTGAGTGCACCTCGAAATTCTCGTTGATCAATTTCTCAACGCGATCCTTGTCTGACGGGAAGTAGAGCAGTATACGAACGCCAGCCAGGTCAACAATATCCGTGACAATATCATCGACATTTCCGTACTCCTTATCATCCTTTCGTCCGTTGACTTTTATTCTCAGTCTGTCAATGTTCTTTGCACGATACTCGACTTTATGCGGCACGCCTGCGTCGCCCAGAGCCTGCGCAAGTCGCTCGGCAGACTCCTGTGCGATAGAGATATAACCGCTTCGATGCTCCTCATACCACGCCAGAAACTGTTCGATGACTATTTCTCGATCTCGGATCGAGCTTGAGGTTTTTCCGACTGTGGTCATTCTGGAAATTATAGCGAATCCAGGGGATGTTGCACGATGATAATAAGAATTCGACTGTGAGTTTTTTCTGATGAAGAGGATGGACCAGAGAAACTGATACAGTGCAGAAGCAACTGGCCTATTTATACACATTGTCTAGGGAGCACTACGCCGTCATTTAGCTGGTCGCATCGAACTCGCTGGCCATGGCTTCACGCAACGGCAACAATCTATCCTCTTTCCTCCAACGAGACCTGATATTCCTTGCCGCCGGTGACTTGGAGCCCGAACAATACAGCCACGGCCTTTCATTTGCTCTTGGTGAATCTTGCGGTCTACGAACTTCGAGGCAAAGACCGAGCTGAGGGGGGAGAATCGATGCTCATTGCATCGTCGGCAAGACTCCTGCTCGGATTCCAGGACCCGGTACCACAATCTTTACCACTCTTCATTGCGCAATACTCATTTTTTTTCTTGCAGTGTTAGCGCTAGTCCTGGTATGCATAGAAGCTGGGTACTGGCGATCTCTGGTCTCTGTCGCCGGCCGAAATTCCAAATAGCAAACGGTATGGGGAGAAACGATACGGGGAGCGATGGAGCGGTGAAGATACAAACAACCGATAGACCTCAGCGCTGCCGTTGGGCTATACAGTCCGATGCCCAGTATCGTTTGCGTGGTCCCGTTCATGACCTGATGGCAGGCATGCGTCGAGTGGGGTAGCACGCAAGGCTAGCCCAGCGTCTTGCTTACAATGAGTAAGGCTGCGAACCAGGACGACTGTTGCGCCTCATCTCGCACCAATCTGCTGCTGGGCCTTATCTGGAATGTCTCTTAGCTGCAGATACCCCGGGGCCCGACAGTTCTGTTAGGAACCGGCGTCTTGCGCGATCCGAGTCCCTCGACATAGCAAAATAATGCTGGACCGATCCCGGCGCAGAGGAGAGCGATGATAGAAGAATGAGTAAAGGGACATATATTTGCAGGTATTCTCTCTCCTTCCTTAAATCATTACAGTCTGTGCTGATATGACATGCTTAAGGAATAAAAAGCCTGCTATGCGAGCCATATGTTGTCCACTGGCCTGACAGCTATATGTAACTGTGATATTGATGCGAAAATGATGCCCGACATCTCAAGCAACAACAAACTGCTTACCATATACCGCTCTTTCTCCTTCATCGATTGAGGGCTATCTCTATCATTATACTGGCCACAATTATTGCTTCGCTGCCCTGGAGTTGTGCGTTCGAAATGCAACCGCAACCTTTGCCCGACCCAACAGGCATTACCAGGAGCGACTCGCATGAAACTCATATCCTTCATATTTTAGTCCTTGGATATAATGCAAGCTCTATCTTTCATTCGCTTTGTCTGTCTGCTGTCTGTTGAAGGCAACGGCACCGAAAATTGGGCGACAATGAATAAACCCGGTATTATAGTTCCTCCAGAGGAGTCGTGCAGCGAGATCGTCAGCAGATTGGACAGATGCATCCAGGATCGCAGCAGTGGGTTGTTCTGGGATAGTCTTCTGCAATGAGTGATTATATCCATTTGATCACAGTTCTATCCTGACTGGAGATTAAATCATTCGAGATTTCTGAGCACATGTACGGCCAGAAGCTCGAACTTGAATAGCAGTTTCTTCGAACAAGGCTCGCCTAATTAGACTGCTGCAGTGACAACATGAAAATTTTTCTTGATAAAATCATTGGTTGTCGATAGCCACTGTATTATTCTTTCTGTATCCGATCATAATGTAGGTCATCCTATTGTGGAGTAGTAGGAGAAGGGGTAAAGATTGGATTTGAACGCGCTTATGCAAAGGTGGGTAATCTGCATAAGTGGGTGACCTGTTCCTGGCTCTTATTAGTACCTGATCCTTTTCATTGCCACAAATCGATTGTATGCGCAGGCTTTTACGCATCTAGAGCTCCTCTTATTTTCTTCAAGTCGGGTGTTCTCTAGGCCGTCGGTGTGGCTATCTTCCTCCTATCCCCTCCTGCCCATTCAAATTCCAGGGCTTCTAGTCTCAATCAGCGCTACTCGCTCAGCTCCGCGGTTCAGTCTGAAACGAAAGAGGACACGAATGTCTGAACTGGACACGGGGTTCTTTCGTCTAGATCGGAGATCAGTAGGTGGCAACGAGGTGCCTATGAGCGAGGGACCCACCGACAGGACTCGCAAGCTTGCCCGCTTCGCTCTGTTATTTGGACGATGCGCGACTTGGTCGCTTTAAATAGCCTACTGTTGAATGTTAGCGTCACCCCTACTCTGCGCTGGGGGGAAGGGCGATGTCATCCCGAGATATTTCAGAGTCGGAAAGTTCCCCCTGGCACCTATACGCCGTATACAATTAGCGCAGGATGTCCTCACCCAGAAGAAACAAGCAGCTAAATGTTGATCAATCCGCTGTGAGTCGATTCTAGGCGTAGTTGCAGGGGAAAGAGGCGGCTAGAGCAAGAATGGATGATTCAAGTAGCTGTCTGGCTGTCTTGCATTCCTCTGGCATCCATTTCAACATTGCCCTAATGAATGCCAGAAATCGCTCTTTTTCCTTGCTAGTAAGCCGCGTTTCTATGGCTTCAAGCAAAACAGAGGGCACAGGCACTTCTAGATAATTAATCCAATTACCTGCAACTGATCACTCTCAGAATCAGTATCAAGGCGTGGAACAGTAACAGGTCTCAACTACTCAAGTTAAAGCACTGTTCTGTTATGTTACTACACTGCATGAATTTAATATGCGGGGGTCCAAATAAGGCTACCATAAGTACCAGACACTGGGATGGATCATGCTTACTACTAGATTCATATATATCTCCAAAAAGATGCCGCCCTTTAAACAGATCCCAGATCTTATTAATTAGCAGCTAAGCAGGACAATAGCATGAATACTTGCAGTATCTGACTTACAAGGCCAGCAAGATTCTAGATATCAATAGCACTTTCCCGGGCAGTTAAAGATGACCTCTAGTGCTTGGTATATATTTAGTTGGACAAAAAGCCCTGACTCCTCTGTTTTGCTAATCCTCACCTTACCAAAATCACCTAGAACTGGAAGACTGTAGCTCCTGTCTCCTGCGTGTCTTCAAAACTTTCGACTGCGATAAATAATATGTGACTGATCAATCACCTTCCGAGGACTCCGCGGTTGCAAATCCGCCAGCATGGAGGTATCCTATAGGCTGAGCATTAGATTATCGGTCTTCAGATCTAGCAGAAATCAATCCAAATCTTCATTTACAGAGCAGACGTCTCTCCTAGTATGAATCACCTCGGCCTCCGCGTGCAAGAAATCAGGTGCCAATAGAAGTCGCTCGACAGTCATTTTCAACAGAGGCAGATCAAACAGCCGCAGGTGTATTCTTATTATCTTAAGGAGTATCATGTTTATCAGCTGCTGCACAAGGCACTAATGCATGCCTCCAGGATCCTGGAGGTTGAATGAATCATAGAGCTTGCAGATCAAGGATTGGCCTAGATGCGAATAATTAACTGTTGCCAGGTATTTATAGATTCTCAATTCGCGATCTGTTGCAGTGGGATAGTCTGACAAAGAGGTTAATACCCTTAATACTGTGTACTTCTTGGCCTCTAATTCATAACTTGTTAGAGCTCTTCTGGAATTGATTGAACAGGAAGTTGCTGACTGGAGATCCTAGCAGACCCAGCTGGTTAAATATGCCCTATACCCAAGCTTTCCCTGCAACTCTGTATCTGGTGTGATATACAGCGATCTCTGGGGACAGTCATGTTTACCAGATGTTGCTCCTTAGAGCTCGCAGGATAGACGCCATATCCAACTCCCTTCCGCAGTTCAGTTCCGCAAACCAAAATTGGTTGTAGCAGCAGGAATTAAACCGAGAGGTACGGGGGAGGTAAGCTCATTGCGGGACGGGGACACTCCGAACCCGACCGGAAGTCTCTATTAGGTGAGGAAACAAACTTACTATCAACGTCCAGCCTCGACCTGTCGAAACCAAACATCCCAATGAGGAAACAAGTTATATAATAAGCTAAAAGTAAGTTCGCTAATTATACTTGAAATGAATTGTATAATTCTGCTATTCAAGAAGTAGAGTAGAGGAGATGAGTGATCACTAGACCTGACAAAACCGTGGTCGCAGATAACTCCGTAAATCCCCTGAGCTAACACGTTACATGTGGTCTCGACAAAACCCGCGGGTTACCCGTAACGGGTCGGCTATGGGTATACGGTCTGAACCCGCGGGTTGGGTACGGGTCCAGACCATGAAGCCGCACGGGTTCTTGGGTAACCCGTGGGTTGCCAAACAAAACAAACATTCTGCATAACGTTAACCCTAGAAAGTGGATTAGTCAGCATGTTTATGCAGGAAATAGAGCCTAATATGGAACTTTTATGCAAAATGGGTTCTTGGCGGGTAACCCGTGGGTTTTGGGTTCGGGTCCTGACCTTCGACCCGTCACGGTTTTGTCACGGTCTAGTCATCACTTTAATAAAAATTAATATTCCTATACTTTCTCTTATAGGCCAGCCACCTGTGCAATGATATAGACTTGTTAAATCGCCCTAACCCGCCTATATCTGGGTTAAGTTGAAATTTTGAATGTAGTCGAAACTATGTCCAGTGGAGCACCTGCTAAAATATTGATGTTGATGCCAAAGTTCCGTCATGACGGTTCCCTCTAAGTCTTTAGGGCGTCCATCTCACGATGAGCTATTGGATTAGTACGTAGTAGAGCCTGATTTGTGCGCTATCCAAGCATTCTGCGGGTATTGAAACCATTTTCCAGGTAAGTTTGGAGCGTTATAATTTCCCAAACTCTGTATTATTTTGTAAGTCCCTCACACCTGAATTCCGCGTCCTCTTTGCAAGGACCCAATGAGCAAGATTAATCCTTCTGAGAGAAGACGCTTCACTAGTATGATCCATACTGCGTATTTTGCGCAAAGGCAAGCGAACAACCCGAATTGTCAGGCGCATTTGGCTGTTGTTGAATGAAAGACACTCAGGACTTCGGGGTGGTCCCCAAGGCTGCCCAACAATGGTATATAGATGTTCCTGACAGCTTCAATCTATCTTGCTCTTTATCGAGACAATATAAAGCCGCCTACCCAACTGACATGCGTTCCATTCATCACCTCACAACAGGAAGCCGAACTAGCGCCGAGGCCAAACAGCAACGGCACTTCATGAGAACAGGCTCACCTCTCACTCAAAAGCGAACATGCAGACTCAGTCTTACCTCGATGCTAGACCTGCCGCTGCCGCCTCAGTTTGCTCAAGTGCAGCCACAGCATCGTCTTCGCCCTGCGGGGAACCGCACCTGGCAAGTTCTACGCCCAAATTACGGCAATAATAACAAGAACAACTACTTGGACCCCATTCAGCCAAGTTTCCTGAATGCTAGCCTCACGCTGAGTTTGAAGTGAAATGCAGGGAGCTACGAGTTTAGCCAGGCTGTGAGTGGTTGCCTTGTACGCAGCGGTTCTTCTGAGGTTGTTGCGCGCTTTCAGGGGCTTAAATATAAGATTTGGAATATTAGATTAGAGAGTGGGATGAGGGTGAGTGAACGAAGAAGAAAGGGAAATAAAGACTATAAGAGAAAGAAAGGCTACAAGAAGAAAATGTTTCCGTTTGTACTTAGTCTCTTTATCTCTTTATATCCAAAGCATCACAGTTATTTCCATGTATTCTTGTACAATTCATCTAAGGACGCAATAAGCTTATATATACTGCATATTTGCACGACTTGCCAACTAGCCATAAGATGTCGGCGAACCGAACTCAACACCACAGTCCTGCTATACCACTTCTCGTCGTCACCACCTAAACAATCAATTAGCCATTCCAGAGCCATACCCCACCGTATCAAAAGAGAGATGATAAATTATGATGGAAAGAAAGGAAGACTTACGAGAAACTCTCCGAATGCAAGTACACTTGCCCGCCCGTCTTCCCGGTCAGAATTCCCTCCTGCGCAGCAGCCGCTGCATTCCGCACATCGTGCAACATGGAAGCGGGACCACACACGTAGATAGCGACGTGCTTTCCGTTGTCGGTCGTGCTGGCGATTATAGAGGGGAGCTTCGGGCGCCCTTGTGAGAATATGCGGGGCATACGTGAGACGGGGGTTTTGTGTGAGGAGGAAGAGGTCGAGGTTGATCTAACCTGGTTGATTGCGTCTTCTGCTGTTGACGTCTTGGTTTCTGATTGCGTGGGTACTTCTGCTGGGCCGGATGGTGGGAGGGGCCTAAGGGTCTTCTCGATGTCGGTGTCGGTGTCGGTGTCCTGCCTTAACGATGGCAATGACGAAGTAACGTGGATAGAGATGTCGATGTCAAGACCATAATCAGAGCCCTTGACGCCATAAAGATTCAGCAACGACTCAATCTCATCGCTGTACCAAGCCGCTACATCCGGATGCTGGCATGCAAAGACCACCTGGATACTCCTCCTTTCGCCCTTTTCAGCTTCGCATTTACAACCAGACTGAGTGAATGTTCTTAGGGCAGCCTCGAGAATCCCAAGCGAGAAGCCACCGCCTGATCCGCCCGAGATGATAAGAACACTCTCTGAGCGTTCCAGTGCACCGAGCTCAATCCCGCCATACGGCCCTTCGAGCAGCACCGTCTGGGTGAAACCAGGGTTCTTGGACGCAAGTTTCGCAAGACGGCCAGTGATACCTTTCTTCGGTTTAACATAGAAGACCATCTCATTTGCCCTCTTCACGGACTGGATATCGTGCGCCGTTGAGCAGATTGTGAATGGGTGTGAGGTAAGACTGTGGAGTCCTACGCTTCGAATACCCGTGAAGCGGATGAAGGCGTGCTGGCCCGGTCTCCAGGACAGGATCGTGGGGATTCTCATCTGCAATAGGCCGCAGGGGAGAACGGAGAGGGTTGCGGTGTGTCGGCCGTTGATGAGGTGGGTGCGGACTAGGGAGGTGAGCAGGGAGAAGAGATACAAAGAGCCGGCGGCGATGAAATAATCCCTACTTTTGTTAGGTTTAGTTCGAACAGAAATATAGGGTTGAAGGGGCGTACCAAGAGCTCAGCCGGAAGTCGCAGTGGAAGAAGAAGAACAGGATGAATAGCAGCGCGATGAGGAAGTGCGTTGCTTTGAAGAACTCGTAATAACGGTTTCTATCTCGGTTAGTCTATTGTCTCTTTCTGGCAAGTATAGCGTAGAACAGGCGGAGCACGCACCGTATACTTGGTAGCGACATGAATGTCAGATAAGCCTGCGCAACCAGCGCCACCACACCCGTCCAGTAGACGACACTACTCTTCCACTCCGAGACCATTTGCCCCTTGGAGATATTGTACACGATGAACGGGAAAGTATGCACCAGCGCCAGCACGAACATAGCGTAGCTGGTCCAGTGGTGGAAGATTTGGAGCCGCTCGTGCGGTACGCCGGTCAGGGCTGAAACTAAATTCGCTTTGGCACCGAGGGCTCTGCCATCATAGGTAAGCAGGCTTGTTTAATGCCGGCCATATATGGGTGAGGACGTACAAGACAAACGGCAACAGCGCGACCGCCATCCACCCTGCCCTGGTCGCAATAGGCGGGCTGCCTCCGAAATTGACCGTATCGGTGTTTGGCCAGTAGTATGGTCGAGGGCCGAGAGTCATCGCTACCGCGGTCAGTATCTCTTCTTAATTGTCCCTATATCGGCGAATAGATGGCTTGGTGAACCGACTCAGATAGTGAAGGCATACCGAAGAAGAAAACAGCTCCCACCCCAATCAGCCCTGCAATCCCTGCACTCCCCGCCCAAAATCCCACCCCAGGGATCCGAAAACCCTTGTAGGAGAAGAACCGCCCGGCAGCGGTTCCCTTCTGCCAAAGCGAGCTGCGCCGGACTCGCGCGGGCGCATATTTCGACGCGAAATGAGCGACGGCAAAGACGAAGACCGTAGCGCAAAGGAAATAGACGGTATTAAGGGCGTAGACATGATCTGCTTCGTACCTGCACAGGACTTCTTAGCAATCCCCTATCATCGATTTCGTATAGTTGATCTTGCGTACCAATACCGCCAATGGCCCCGTCGGTAAGCGCATTGCTCAGGCGTCAACTTGCACGTATCCGCCCGGGACGAATGCAGCATGACGGGGCTGTCGAGCCAGGGCAGGCCGGAATGGGAGTCCATGTCCATGGCCATATCCATGGAGCCGTGCCTGGCTATCTTCCTGTGGTTCATTTTGGCGGGTCTGGTGAGACTGGCAGCCTGAAGAATCGGGCCTGGTAAGACTTGACAGCGCTGGGTGACATGTCGATCAGAGCATAGACAGACCGCTTATAAGAGACGCGCTGAATGTAATCAACCCACTCATACCACCTTCTGGCGGTCATTTAGCAGGAAAGGACGAAGCTTTGCAGGATCCCGCACTGGTAGGTAGAAGGTAGGGTCTGGATTGCTGGAATCGCGCTGATTGGTGCGGGTGCGATGGAGCGAGAACGGAGTGAGAACGATTGAGCACATTTTCGCTAGCGTTATCCACTAATGTGTTGTTTGCAGGTGCAGATGGCAATGGATGGAGCAAAGGGTAGCAGCTTGCTGCTACAAGAGGCAGGACTCCCATGATTAGCGGGCCAGTGACGGTTTGATATTGATGAGGATGCAGAAAACCCCCGGTCTGGGGATAAACAGCCGGTTGGTTTGGGTGCTTACATACGGTGAAATTCGCCAGTAACTGACAGCCTACGGCTGGACGCGAACAGAATCTTGTACTCATCTAACTCGAGTTGGGTATGGAACAGTCATTAGTTCATTTCAGGTTGCAAGAGACATCTGCTGGTGGAGATGCTCCCGACCGCATGCGGAAGAATGCACTATCAGGGCTGAATCAACCATCCCCATCCACCATCCCCATTCACCCCCTCAAATATTCCGAAAATCTCATTATAAACATCTCAATCAGTTCGTCAACTCGATCGGTGCAACCGATACCGCCGGCGTAAATTTATCACCAGTCCCGCTTCGGTTCGCGATCTCTTCCACCCCGCCGTCTCCCCAAAGCCCCTGATCCCTCAGCGCCTGATAGCCCCCTCTCAAGCTATCAGCCTGGATGCCTTGTGCTCTCAGAACGCTCGTCGCGACGCGCGCTGTGTCGCCATGGTAGCATATCACCAGGACATGCTGGTTGCCGAGCTTTGATAGAACGCTGTCTTTGTTCAGCAGTGACTCGAGCTCCAGCCATTGTGCCTCCAGCACTGCTGGGTTCGAGAAAGGCTTCGGGGTGTGACTCGAGAGGGTCTTGAGAGGGTAATTGACCGAACCCGGAAGGTGCCATTGCGCAAAATCAGGCGAGCTGCGAATGTCGAGGACGCAGGTGTTGGGGCGGAGGGTGAGGTTGTCCATGAGGTTGTGCGAGGTCGGAGAGGAGTAGAAGTGCGTGAACAGGACGATCGGGCTCCGCTCCCAGCTCTCGTCGTAGCGATAGAGGTCGACTCGCGCCAGGTTCTAGATAATGTCAGTACGAGCATGGAGAACGATGGGAAGGGAACGGAAGGCAAGGGAAGGGAAGCGGACCTCGTTCTTGATCGGGTGGAACTTGTCCTCTCCAAGACGGCTGAAGTACTCGCCGATGTACTGATACGGGAGGTCACAGCAGAGGAAGACGCAGTGCACCACACCGTCTGGTCCGGCCAGTTTAGACAGCGTGCCTTCCTTCTTCCGCTTCTCGAGCATCTGGAAGAGGCCCTGAAGATTGAAGCCTGAACTGGGTCCACAGACGAGCCCCTCGCGACAGAGCTCCAGCGACAGCGAAAACGAGTCGTGCGAGTTCACCTCCTCGATCACATCGACCGCCTCCTTCCAAGGAAACTCGACAGGCTTCATGAGCGCAAACGACCGGGGACCGGGGACCCGGTCCCCGGGCGCCGTGCAGACGCCCAGCCGCAGCACATCCGGCTTGACTTGTTTGAAGTACGTCCCCAGCCCGGTCATGGTCCCTGACGTCCCCATACCAGCACAGAGAACAGTGATCTCGGGCAGCTGCTTGAAGATCTGCGGCCCGGTCCAGCGGATATGGCTTTGCCAGTTCTTGTCGTTTTCGTACTGGTTGGGATTCAGAATCTCGTCGGACTCGGTCGCCATTCGCCGTGCGCTCTGGATCCCGCCGCGCTCGTCGTAGGGTTCTGGCTGAGAGGGCCCGCCGAAGAGGCTGATGTTCAGCCCGAAGAACTGCATCAGCTTGAGTTTGGCGTCGCTGGTCTTATTGCTGAGGTAGGCGCGCGTATCGTCGATACCGTGCATGACCCGGGCGATCATCGACATCGATATCACGGTCGAACCGGAGCTATACTCGATGATCGTCTTGGTTTTGCCGGGAACAACGCTGGATTCGAGCATGTTCATTGCTTTTCACAGTAGCAAAAAGTCAGCATCCCATGTAGTTTTCAGTAAGGGGAAAAAATGCGTACCAGGCATCGCCTTGACATTATTGGCAGGATGCATCGTCATCATCTTTGCATAGATACGGACGCCATCGTGATAGTAAGGGTTGAGATACTCGGGTAGCTCAACCAGCGGCAAAGGGGGCTGCTCGTCGGGATTGAAGTACTTCTTCAGAGAGTCTTGACCGAAGTAGACGTTAAGCCCGTTCAAGTTAGCCATGGTCCACTGCTGCACGAGCTGCCTTGACAAGCAGGACAGGACGTCAACCACGAGGAACATGGTCATATATAGCAAATTCCCCTGCAATCCCCCCACGTCCGTCCAGGCCAACCCCCCTCCGAGTTGTCCCTCTCCAGCCCTGTCAACCACTTTCTTCACGGGAAATTCCAGGCAAGACAGACCCACCAATGTATTGAGGAACGAGAATACGTACGTCCTCCTGGCCCAAGGGCCAATGGCCTAGCAAGATGGGGCTTCCTGCCAAAAGTCTTGAGCTTGGCCAGCCAACGGGAACAGGCTGGCCAGGCAGATCCCTGAAACTCAGTCCGCAGGGTCCGTGGAAGATCGGTAGACGCAAGGTCCTTAATTGACAGGAATTATGACACAATTGACTGGAAGGTACTCATCGCAACAGCCGATGAGGACCTTGAGGCCTTTTGAGCACATTTTTGCTGTCGATCCTGGGCCGTGCCAAGGGCGAGGACCTGGAGGGCAGACCCGGACTGCCGGATGGACCCCTAATCATTGGCTAAGAAGAAGTATGATATACAGTATACAGTATACAGACAGGTCCCGTGTCCCGCTTGGTCTGGTTTATATTCGGTCTTCTCTCAGCTCGCAGGGGAGAGATCAGTGTCGGCAAGATGAGTGCTCCAGCGCGCCAGGAGCCCAACGCCCCCAGCACCGTCTCAGTCACAGCGTCTTCTCCAGCTCCCTCACACCATGTCTTCAATGAGCAGACTAATTATGTTCCAAAAAGGACAATCATCACCGTAATCTATGCCGATACCCCACTGCTCTCAGGCAATGCAGGTTAACGCGGCTGCCAGATATTCCTCGCCTGCTCGACCGTCGACCTCATAGCCCTAATGGACCAGACCACCCTCGCGGCCAGTCTGTCCATCATTGGCAACGCCTTGCACGCCAGTGACAAGGCCGCCTGGATATCAGGCGGGTATTTTGTGTGCGCCTCCCTCTTTCTCTCCATCTCCATCTACTCTCTTAATTCCGAGGACATGTGTCAACATCTCAAGATCATTTACTCACTAGCATGCTCACCCGGGCAGGACATCGACGTGCTTCCAACTCCTCTATGGCCGTCTGTCGGACATTTGGTCTCGTAAATCCGTCCTCTTCGTCGGGCTGGCCATCTTCTTCCTCGGCTCTCTTGCGTCTTCTCTAGCCCAATCCGGAACCCAGCTCATCATCTTCCGTGCCTTCACTGGCGTCGGTGGCGGAGGCCTGATGACTGTCGCGCAGATGATTGTAAGTGATGTCGTGCCCCTGCGAGAAAGGGGGAAATACCAGGGGATTCTCGGTGCGGTCGTTGCCATTGCAAACGGTATTGGACCCGTCATCGGCGGCGCGCTCTCTTCAGTCTCGGCCAACGGCTGGCGCTGGATCTTTCGCTTGAATCTCCCGCTCACGGCCATCACGACTCTGGCTGTGTTTTTCTTCATGCCCCTGCGCAAAGTCCAGGGTGATTGGAGGGTCAAGCTCAAGGCGATAGACTTTGTTGGCGGCGGGCTGGCGCTCGCCGGTACGGCAGTGCTACTGCTCGGTCTGACCTGGGGTGGCGGGGAGTATCCGTGGCAATCGTCGCATGTCATTGCGACCATCGTCGTCGGTTTTGTCGTCTGCGTTGTCTTCATGTTATGGCAGTGGAAGGGCGCAACGTACCCGCTCGTCCCAGTACACATTTTCAAATCGGGCATCGTGAACGGCGCCTGTCTAACCATGTTCATCAACGGGTGGAACTTCCTCGTGCAGGTGTACTACATCCCGAGCTTCTACCAGCTGGTCTTTGGTTATAGCGCTGTCAGGGCCGGCGCTATGCTTCTGCCGATCACCCTGACGCAGAGTATGTCCTTTCCATTCCACCGGCCTCTTCTATATCGAAATCTATGGATTCGAATACTAATGAACGAAATAGCTGCAAGCAGCACCCTTTCTGGTCTCGTCGTCCACTGGATTGGGCGGTACAGAGAGTGCATCCTCTTTGGATGGATGATCTGGGCTGTAGGACTCGGTCTGTTTTCCACATTAGATGAGAATTCAGGCGTAGGGAAGCAAATCGGGTATGGGATCTTGACGGGCGTGGGTGTTGGGAATACGTTGCAG
Source organism: Aspergillus spinulosporus (assembly GCA_003574815.1). Classification (NCBI taxonomy): domain Eukaryota; kingdom Fungi; phylum Ascomycota; class Eurotiomycetes; order Eurotiales; family Aspergillaceae; genus Aspergillus; species Aspergillus spinulosporus. The sequence continues at coordinate 745,085 of QPHH01000009.1, read as the reverse complement.
CCGTATGCTCCAATCAATCTGTATAAATCAGCATCTCGCTGCTAACAGATCCCGTATGCCAGAGCCCTTATAGCCATTCAAGCCGGAGTTGAGCGACGCGATATGGCAGTCGTCACCTCTTTCAGAAAGTATGTACCTCCTCTTCCGCTTCTCTCCTCCCTGCACTGGTCCAGTCAAAGGCCATGAGCCGATCACTGAGAATAATCGCATCCGCACAGCTTCGTCCGAAACCTAGGCGGAACACTCGGCCTTGCAATAGCCCAGACAATCATAAACAACCTCATTCTGACCTCCTTATCGCCGGTCCATCTCTCTCCTTCCGAGAAGAAGTCCTTCCTCGCAAGCCCAACGGCCTACCTCTCCACTCTTTCGGAAACTGAAGCCACACGTATCCGGAGTCTCTTGATACCAGCCTACAAGCGCGGCTTCCGGATCATTTTCATTATTGGGGCTGCGCTTGCGGCGTTGGCGTTCGGGATCGCGTTTGCGCTTATGAGGCAAGTTGGGTTGGAGAAGGGGGATGATGAGAAGCTCAAGGAGGAGGGGAGAAGGAGGGTGGAATTAGAGAATGGGAGAAATGGGGATGCGGAGAAGAGGAGTGGGAATGTTCACGTTGATAACGATGGGGAAGAGAGACGCAAATAAAGGTTATGAGGTGTGCGATTTGAGCTAAGAGAGCAAAGCCTTTACCACCCTGAAGGGCTCGAGATGGTTGTTGCTGATAGGATGTATCTGGATTAGCATAAAGACTTGATAGAAGAGGACGAGCTAGTATAGAACAGCTTGAGCCACGACTAGTATCACGATTGTAATCAAACTACGAAGAACATTTTAGAACAGAGGAAATTGCTACTCATTTATGTACAATTTAGAACCATAAGCATAGACATCCATAGTTTACAATTTAGCCTTGGCACCTTCCAGCAGCTCCGCACCAGCACCCGAGATAGCAGGCTTACCCGTCTCAACAACGGTGGTCTGGAAGAGGACAGTGTTGCCCTCCTTCCACATCTCTGTCCTGAGAGTCTGGCCGGGCAAAACAACACCAGCGAAGCGAACCTTCAAGTTCTTGATGGGGCCAAACTTCTGGAAAACGTGCTTTCCTGAGATACCGAGCGAGCAGAGTCCGTGCAGGATGGGGATCTTGAAGCCGCCGACCTTGCTGAACTCGGGGTCGATGTGGAGCGGGTTGCGGTCGCCGTTCAGGCGGTACAGCGCGGCCTGGTCTTCAGAGGTCTTCTCCTCGACGACGACGTCAGCCTTGCGCTTGGGAGGTTTGTAGGCGGCGACAGCGGCCTTAGGGCGCGGAGCAGTGGGCTTGGAAGAGCCGCCAAAGCCGCCGCTACCGCGGATAAAAACGGTGGATTCGTTGTAGAAGAGGTCTTCGCCGGTGGCCATGTCCTTGGTGGTGTAGCCAGCGACGACGAGCGCGGCGGCACCCTTGTCGATGACATCAATGAGCTTGGGGTAGGTCTTGGTCTTGGCCTCGGTGGGAATGGGGAACTTGCGAATCTCCATGTACTGCTCTCCGTGGAGGAGCATCATAGGAGAAAAGTTCTTGACGATGTCGTTCATGTCCCAAGGGGTGGCAGTGTTGAACCAGGGAATAACGGCAAATGTGGGGAGAGCCTGGAAATGCTCGTTGTTCTCGTAGACGAGAGGGAGATCAGTGCGCTTGGCGCCCAAGCTGAGGTTGTAGAGGATGACATCCCGGTCGGTGTAGTCGAAGGAGGTTCCGTCGGAAGACGCCTTCTTGGCCGTCTCGATCGCGCTCAGGATCTCGTTGCCACTGCCACCACTCTCACCGCCGCTGCGGTTACTGAAGTTGGACATGACTTTCTCGTTAGCGGCCTGGATGTCCTCAGGGTGGTCTGCACGGCCATCGTCAAAGTTGACGATCTTCGCGAGTTCCTTGGCAACAGCCTCAGGGGTCAACTTGACATCAACAGGGAACCCGTGGCCGCCGCTGCGCTGCCAGCGAGTGCTACCGAACCAACCACTTCCACACTCGAACAGACCCTTGGTAGAGTACGGCTCAGGGGTCATATCGGAGCAGAGCAAGGCCACAAGAGGGGCAACGTAGTCAGGCTTGAATGCCTGGACCATCTCCTCGGGCATGATCGTCCGAGTCATGTTGGTACCCGCGTTCGGGGCGATGGTGTTCACCTTGATGTTGTACTTGGCGCCCTCAATTGCCAGAGCGCGGGAGAATCCGAGAATACCAAGTTTCTATGACATGGATTAGCTGATGTAGGATAGATGACTTCAGAGAACATACCGCTGCAGCATAGTTGGCCTGTCCGAAGTTGCCGTAGATACCGCTGGTGCTGGCAGTGTTGACAATGCGACCATACTTCTGCTTAAGCATGTAAGGCCAGGCGGCTTGGGTGACCTTGTAAGTTCCGCGGAGGTGGATGTTGATCACAGGGTTCCACAGGTCATCGTTCATGTTGGTGAACGCCTTGTCACGCAGAATACCAGCGTTATTGACTAGGATGTCAATACGTCCGTAGGTGTCAATAGCGGTCTTGACGACAGCGGCACCATCTTCGCACGAAGCCTTGTTGCCTACGGCTTCTCCGCCAGCTTTCTTGATTTCCTGAACAACAGGCTCGGGGTCAACCAGATCGTTAACCACAACCTTTGCACCGAGTTTGCCGAACAGAAGGCAGTAGGCACGACCGAGACTAAGACAGTTAGTTTGAACATATCTTTAGGCTTTATATAACATACCCGTTACCACCTCCAGTAACTAGAGCAACCTTGCCCTTAAAGTCTGGCTCGGCGCCCGAGGGGGCAGGAGGCAACTTCAGACCCTCCTCCAACAGTCCCATAAAGTCGGCAGGTCCAGTGGGGTAGTCGGGCTTGGAAAAGTCATTGACCTCGTTCCACTTTCTGGCGATGGCGCCAGGAGTCAGTGAGGCATCGGTCTTCAGCAGAGCACCCTTAGAGCGCTCCCAGCGGAGCTTGGCCACATGGCCACCTCCAATCTCGAAGATCGAACCAGACTCGGTAGTGTTGGAGGAGTGGACCAGAACGGCGACGACGGGAACAACCCATTCGGGCTTGAGGAGTTCCAAAACCTCAGGGGGCATTACGGTCGCTGTCATACGACTGGCGGCTGTTGAGGTTAGCAGTGCCCGTAATTATCAGCACGCTAACTTACCAATAGGGGCAATGACGTTGGCAATGATGTTGTACTTAGCGCCCTCCTTTGCAAGGGTCTCGGTGAATCCGACCTGGCCGAGTTTGGCAGCTGATTTGTTAGCTTAATCGTTTTTGCATCGGTGTTTGACATACCAGCATAGTTAGTCTGCCCGAAGTTGCCGAAGAGACCAGCGGCTGAGGCGGTGTTAATGATACGACCATATTTTTGTTTCCGGAAATGCGGCCACGCGGCTCTCGCGCACTGTGAAATCAGCGTCTCACCCGTCGAGCGCGGAAGAGCCAGTTCCTACCTTGTATGCACCGTATGTGTGGACTTTGTTGATCAGATCCCAGTCTTGATCCTTCATGTTCTTGAAGCTGACATCCCGCAGAATACCGGCATTGTTGATGAGGACATCCACTCGGCCGAAGTTCTTGATGGCTGTGTCGATAATCGCGTCACCGTTCTCGACGCTGTCGTAGTTTGCTACAGCCTTGCCGCCAGCAGCTCTGATTTCTTCGACGACCACATCGGCAGCCTACCACGGAACGAAGGTCAGTACTGAGGACATTTTGGAGATTGAGAATTGCATGTGACGGGCTCACCTTGTTTGACTTGCCTTCGCCCTGGTGGGAGCCACCCAGGTCGTTGACCACGACATTTGCTCCTCTTGAGGCGAAGAATAGTGCATATGCCTTACCCAAACCACCGCCAGCTCCCGTCACGACGACGGTCTGGTTGTCAAAGCGCAGCTCAGACATATTGAACAACAAAGGAGGGATGAGTGTGGGTGGAGGATGCTAGCGGAGGTGGAGGTTGAGAATAGACGAAGAAGAAGAAACACACAGAGATATAGATGCTTTAAGAAGAAATGGGGAGGATGAAGAGTGGTCTGGGGAGTCGTGGGCAGGAGAACAATCTGGGGAGAAGTGGTGACGGTCGCCGTGCTCGGCAAGCTGACTTGCTTGAACCGAGGTATCTTGCTGACCCAAGCTCGGTGGTTTTGCGCCCACGCGCTAGTCGCTACAAAGGAAAATGGCAAATGTCACGGCTTCACATGCCGAACTCTCACGCTTCACTTTCGATTATCGAGTGTTACTAATATTTGCTCTCTTACCACTTTTGATCATACGCGTTCTCCTCTTGGGCCGTCATGCTCGAGTCACGGGTGTTCTTGGTCTTCCCCAAATGGTTAGCCTCATTCATGTGATCCGAGCCCCGAGTCATCTTATGTCATGGTCACATGATTTTATGTGGGGTATGCGTCTACGGACCCCGAGGTCTTGTCGGAGCATACTGCCCTCTGGTACCGCCTGCCCCTAGGGTCGAGTTTGCTTAGTCATTACTTAGTAAGATAGCCATGCCAGGCCACCTAACGTGGTTGGTAAGCGAGCTGCGCATGTAAGCGAGCTGCGCACCCAACCACTTTTTTACATGCTGACGCGGTCATCTATCTTCCAACAGCCACCATGCCCCGAGTTCGCGTTAGTTCAAACCAAAATTGCCATGAGAAGGAAGGCCGGCTCTTACTGGCTGTACAGGCTATAAAAAAAAAAGAGATTATATCAATACGCGAGGCAGCACGTCGCTTCAATGTGCCTGAATCTATACTATGTACGCGACTACGCGGGACTACAAATCGCGCCGAATCTCGCGCAAATGGCCATAAATTAACAGAGATTGAAGAGGAAGTGCTTAAGCAGTGGATTCTTTCTTTAGATCTACGCGGAGCAGCTCCTACAAAAGCTCATGTACAAGAAATGGCTAATATTCTGCTTGCAAAGTGTGGTTCCACCCTAATCCAGACTGTTGGCCAGAAATGGGTATATAATTATACTCAACACCATCCGGAGCTTAAGTCTTGCTTGTCAAGGCAATATAACTGCCAGCAAGCAAAGCAAGAAAACCCAAAGATTATTCAAGCATGGTTTAACACCGTACAAGCCACAATTAAATAATATGGTATCCTACCAGACAATATCTACAACTTTAATAAAACTGGCTTTGTAATGGGCCTTTGTGCACATTAGAAAGTAATTACCAAGTTAAAATTATGTGGCCAAAGACCAGTTCTATAGCCAGGAAACCATGAATGGGTTACTATAATTAAGTTAATCAGTGCTTCTAGATAGGCACTTCCACCAACACTTATCTTCAAGGGCAAGCAGTATAACCAAGCATGGTTTACAGGCCTTCCCCCTAACTGGCGATTTAAAATTAGTACAAATGGATGGACCACCAATAAAATTAGCCTTTGCTGGCTTTAGAAGCAGTTTATCCTGTTAACAAAGTATTATACATGCAGAAGATATTAACTTCTAGTTCTTAATGGCCATGGAAGCCACCTTACACCAGAGTTTAATTAAATCTGTATAAATCATAATATTATACCACTCTGCATGCCGGCACATTCCTCCCATCTTCTACAACCACTTGATATTGGATGTTTTGCAGTTTTGAAGCGCTTGTATGCCAGCTTGGTTGATCAGAAAATGCGGGTTGGCATTAGCCATATTAATAAACTTGATTTCCTTGCAGCCTATCCACAAGCTCGAATCAGCACATTTAAGCTGGATACAATCAGAAACAGTTTCCGAGCAGCAGGACTAGTACCATTGAATCCTGAACCAGTGCTTTCAAAGCTTAGTATTCGGGCTTGTATACCTACACCCCCTGGAAGCCGTGGCAGCCAGGCAAGCACTTTTTGCCCACATACACCAGCAAATGTTGATAAGCTTCTAAAGCAAGCTTCTTTACTCAGAGATTTTCTTAAACAGCGCTCAAAAAGTCCACCATCACCGTCCCATAATGCCCTAAACCAGCTAATTAAAGGCTGTCAAATTGCAATGCAAAAGGGCATACTACTGGAGCAAGAAAATAGGGCACTACGTGCTAAAAATGCCATGCAAAGGCGAAAGCGACCTCGTACGCATAGATGGATAGCTCATAATAATGGTCTGTCTGTACAAGAGGCTACAGAGCTTGAGGAAGCTCGTAATGCTTTATTTCAGGTAATACCTGGTCCATGCGGGCCAACAGCAGAAGGTGCACAAATACCAAAGGCACGGGCATTACCTACATGTAGTACCTGTAATAGAATTGGGCATAGAAGAAATGCTTGTCCAAATAAATAATAATTAATATAAAGGCGTTGTGGTTAATTAAAAGGTCAAAATATAGGAAATCTGTATGCAGGTGCGCAGCTCGCTTACATGCGCAGCTCGCTTACCAACCACGTTAATAAGAGACATCATACATCGCTTTTCACTGGTCCCAAAACCCACGTGAGATCTACTGGTTGGTTGGTCAGACTCATAATCTACGTACATTGTTGAACTGCTACCTATGCCCATACATTTTATAAGACGCCAGACCAAGCCGACTCTGGATTCTTTAATATGGACAAACGAGTTTGACAGGAAACAAGCTTGGAACTCGAACTGGTCCTAATTGACTGGAGGTACTATAGAATGGATTCCTCGCAACCTAATGCTGTTTACCGGGTGTTCACACCTTCTCACCCTTGTACTCGACTATATCTTGATTTTGTCGACTTTCTTGGGAGCGTAGGAGGTGCATGGAATCGCAGTGACTCATTTGCAGCACAATGGGAAAACGAAGTTTGCTCCAGGGCGCGACCTTCGTCTCATGCTCCTGAATAGCCTGTTTTACCTCCAGCGCGACTGAGCTTGGCTTATCGATCTCAGAGGGTCAGGATCACCCATTCCCTCGGAGCCATGACTAGCAGTACCTCAATATCGTCCTTGGATGGCGCATTTGCTCTAGACAATGATCTAGTGCACGGCCGATCCGAGCAGCACTGTGAGGCAGAGAGAAGTCTTTCCCCTGGCCAGCTGCTAGATGTCTCTTTGACGTTGCGTTGAAGTGGCCGGGTGTTGATGAGGCGCCTCACTAACTGCCGCGGGCATTCTCATGGCCAAGGGCCCAATAACGGTGCGCTCTCGTCCAGAGGCTCTTCAGAACCTGCCACTTCAGCCTCCCGCTGCTGCTGCTGCTGCTGCTGGTGCCATCGCTCAAACCACTCCGCGTATTCATCCGGAGAAGACTCACTGGCGGCTCCATGACCGTATTTATCGATATCAACGACCAGAACCAGCTTTCGGACCCCGTTCACATCTATTATGTGTTGCTGGATGCTCCCGTAGCGAGTCATTGGTCGTGATGGTGGTCTATGTCCCACTCCGGTTTGATGTTCACGTCGCGATCCTCGATCAAGGACTCGGGGTTGGGATGGGCGGCCGGCGCCAGGGTCAGCCTCGAAGTCGGACATTCTATGGTTGAGCGCGGTCTGGCCAAGGCCTTGCTCGAGATCGAGGTCATCGTCTTCCTCGTACCAGTATTGCTTTCTTCGGACGAAGAAGAGGATCGGGACTTCGCAGAGCTGTCGCGGGAGTGGCCCTTAGCTTACGCGCTCAGCCATTTTCTGGGCGTACCTACCTGGGACATCATACCAAGGGCGAAAGTCAAGAAGACCACCGCCCCCAGCATCAAGATGATCGCCCCATCCGAGTCTGGCAGATGGAAGTGTCCGGGATGTGTGGAGTTTGAAGCTGGCATGTTCTAGCTACCCGTTGGCTACAGACTCTAGAGTATGAGATGGGAGATACATGGGCGCGGACATGGAAGAAGAGAGCGACGCTAGAAGAAAAAATTCGAGGAACTCGTTACGAAGGCGCCGATAATACAAGGATCCCAAAACGTCAATAAGATTCCGAGTCTTTCTCATTGCACTTTTTTTTCCTTCCCTCATCCGCCACGGACCAACTATCGGCGAGAATGCTGCACGTGCATACGTAGCACTATAGCGGCGGCAGCTATATACATATGCAGCTAGTCCTAGCGGACGCCTACGCCGTGCACCAGATACCGAAACGGGTTAGTAGCTTTCCAGAATGCTAAGATAGGTCCGAATAGCCCAACCCGGCTTTACCCGGGCCCACGGGGTGGCATCAATCAGAGTCAGACGCAAAGAGATTGGATACTACAGCCTATGAGTACGCCGCGGCTTTGACAAGCTAGGACTAGCAGATGCTTCTGTTTCAGCCCGTCAAACAAGGATAAGCCTCGGGATTCAATAACTGTTTTCTCGACGGAGAAAACGAGTATCCTCGGATTATCCTATAATTTCAACCAATGTTTATCTTCCATATCCGGCGTCAACACGACAGTGGTCCAGACCCTTAAACACGAAGAGGCCCCTGTGGATCCAAAGTGAGAGCTTCGTGGCCAGATTTGGACCAGAGTCGAATCGATGGCTACGCCGGTCTTTTACCCAGGCTTTGATTCTCGCAGTGTCAGCGTCAGATGTGCCATGTCAGGGCTATGCACTCCGAATACCTGATACCGGCGACTGGCTCGGAGTCAGTCTCTGGTATCTAGTTGAGTATCTCATCATCCTCCAGCGTGCCGACGCCATGGTGGGGGCCGCCGTCGGGTTGCGAGTCAGTCCGCCGTCAATCCGCGTTTCCCCTCTCGAGTGGCTACCGGAACAGGCTCACATTAGGCAAGTGGTCGAGTGACCCATGAACCCTCAATGCGAAGCTGATATTACGACTGCTGCTCCTAGATAACTACTGCGGCGTAGTCTGAAGCTAATTCTATATCAAACGCTAAGGGCGGCCAGTCATGATTTCAAGCCCAGGAGCATGCCTCCCTCACAGAAAACGGGGTTCTTAACTCTCCCACCTCTCCTTGGCACTCGTCCAATTTGCGATTTTCCATCACTCTGAATCTAATCACTATCACCGTGACATGGACAATCTCACTTTCCTCCTCGCCGCAGCTACCGGCAATACCGCCGCCATCGAGCACGGCTACCTCAGCAACAAATCCATCCTGACAGCCACCAATCCTGACGGCAGAACTGCGCTCCACCTCGCTGCCCTTCATGGCCATATCGCCGTGATCCGACAGCTCATCACGTACGGCTCAAACCTCTCCGCAAGGGACTCAAACGGCCAAACAGCCCTGCATCTCGCAGCACAAGGGTCTGCGCCCGCCCCTGACATCGTCGGGCTCCTCCTTCAGAACGACTGTGGCTCAGCGTGTTCCATCCGCGACAACAACGGCAAGACCGCCGTCTTCTACGCTTACCACAACCCCAATGACGAGGTGCTCGCTGAGTTCCAGAAATATGCCCCGTCTTGTGGCTCAGGATGCGCTCTTACGCCGTCGATTGTCCTAGACACCGGCGCGAGCGATTACTTCGGCACGGACGCCCAAGTACAAGCCTCCGCCCCCCCTTGCGGGCGGAGGCGGGCACCCACAGAACGAACCGTCATCAAGTCTTGATTCATGCTACCGAGCAGCTGTCAGCAACAGCTTCATAAGGCTGGTGACACATTAATAATGAACGTCTGGTCAGTCGAAACCAGCCGACCGATTGTAGAACCGACGAATCAATCGCTCCGCTTGCCGCTCTGGATTTGGAAACGTGCCCGACCCGTCTGTTCGCGTTCTGAACGAGTCCGGATTGAGGTCGCTAGCGGCTCCGTGAGAGATCGAGCGTTACGATAGATCATAGCCATGGCCGCGACACGAGGACGCACGTATCGCTCTGTCTCGACGGAGTGCGACTGTCAGTTGTCAAGGGCTCATAAAAGGAGCCCTCCTTTGCGGCGGAGTCGACGGTGACTGGATTTTATGACATGAATGAGTCGAGGTGGCCTGAAGATGGTTAGATCTTGTTATAATCTACGGCACTTACTACATAGATCATATTCTGGCAGGAATTCATCACAATCGGCCAAGATTAGGCGTTCAACAGTGAAGTCAGACGTAGAGAGTCAGCAGTCGAACTAAATCTACTATTTGTTGAGCCCATAGAGACAACATCCACTTTTCCTCTTCGTTTTTCTTTTTTTCTCTCTCTTTTCAGTACTTTTCCTTCGTAAGCTAGTGTCTACTTTACGGCCCATGGGCAGCGACGAATTTTTTGCATATTCTTCCCAATACCATCTCTCCGAGATCAATGTCGCAACTTTATCCTCTGAAACGTATTCTCTGAAACCGCCGTCGAAGTTATCAAAAGTACCTACTCTAAATAGTCCGTACGGATTAAGAACTACTCAGCAGAGACCGGCACAGGGTCCCACTATCCCACTAGACGCAATGACCATGACCCATAATCCATTGACCCATCGCGCATGGCGTCGGAATCGGAGCCCAGCCGGCCGGAATTTACCCGAAAGTCTTGTCCTCCCCGAGCGGAGATTCAAGCTCTTGGCTAGTCGTAGCAATCATAGCAGTGTCGTACGGAGTACGAAGTACGAAGTATACCGTATATCAGGCGTCTCTTCGTCAGTCTCACAGTTCAATCCCCATCAACCATACCGAATACAGACTCAGCGGTGCCGTTTCTGGCCTACTTTCAGTCCACGCAGCTAAAACATGCCAAGCAGCCATTATCTGACATTCGTCTCGTTTCTCTTCGTCTAGAGTAGTAGCAGTCTCGGTACGCAACTCTCCAGTGAAGACCGAACTAACTTCGCACGCGAATGATTCTACTGCTGTTGAGAGTGAGCAGAATACTTGCTGATGGTGTCTGTTTTCAGTAATGTCCCGTCTAGCCCCAGTTCTCTGATATTCCACTAGCTTGGACGGATTCCGCGTGGAGGCTGGAGCCTGCCTCGAAATGCAACTGGTCCCCATTCCGAGAGCACTTGTAGGTCTCCGCGGAGTACTTGAATAGTGAGGGTCCCGCTGTGGCGTGCTGATTGGAGTCTCACAGCTTTGGGAGTCGTATATCGAAAATGCAGATTTCAACGTGCCGCAGACAATTACTAGGCCCTCTTCGGGCCGTAACCCAGTGGTATCGGCTTGCTGTGGGAAGAGAATCAGTGCATTGTGTTGCGCACGCTGCCGTAATTGTCTGGTCTGCTGTCGTGACGCCCGATATGGCGTCCTCGTATGTAGGTAGGTCAAGGCTGCAATAGAAGCCTTGAAAGCCCAGCTTCTTGTTGCATTGGCGGCCTCTGCATTTGATAGCAGTTTTGTTTTAGCAGTCAGCACTTCCGGGCCTGAAAAGACTCCGAGTCATTCTAGTCAACGACATTCAGTTCACGATATTCAGTCAATGACTTGGTCATTCCAAATCTGCTAGCAAGCTTGTCCATCAAGAGTGCATGCCGAGCATTATGTCGAGCAGCAGTGATCGCTAACATAGGAGAACAATTCTGAACGCGGGCAGTGGCACCATTCATGAGATAAATGGGCCGTCTGGGGAGTCCCAAGCGTACCGTCGGTGAGAGACAAGTCGCCTGAACTTTGTTGACTGTATACTCTGTCGGATATGGTTTACCCGGACTTTATTATGTCTTCTCCCCGCACTGCCAGTTCCTCCCCAGCCGGACAATCATAGTCCGCCCGGTCGGACTTCCCCCGATGCCACACTGCCGGTATATCAACATCTGCATCCACAAACATTTCATCCTTCTAGAACCATTTACATATCTGAGCCAAAATGCCGGAAATCTTCGACGACAAGTCCCAACACTGCATCCCTTTCCTCCTTGAGCACCTGAAAGCTCACCAGGCGCGGCACGGCAACGACCCCGCCAATACCCCGCCCTTCTTTCTTGGGCTGAATGGCGTTCAGGGCGCGGGAAAGACGGTCCTGGTATGCCTCTGGCCATATGAATCATAGGTTTGCTGAGAGTAAGGTACTAAGGAGTTGTCAGGTGTCCACCCTCAATTCAATCCTCCGGTCTCCGCCCTACTCCCTCGCAGTGGTGACCCTCTCCCTCGACGACCTTTATCTCACACACGAAGACCAAGTATCTCTCGCAAAAAGCAACCCGACGAACCCGCTTCTCCAGCACCGTGGCCAGCCAGGAACACACGATCTCCCGCTTGCGCAATCCGTCTTTTCAGCTTTACGCGCTGGTTGTCCTACGGCGATCCCGCAGTACGATAAATCCGCGTTTAGTGGACAAGGCGATCGCGTCCCCAGGGAACAGTGGGAGACTGTGAATGGCGAAGGACAAGAGCAGATCAAAGTTCTAATCTTTGAGGGGTGGAGTGTGGGATTTAGAGCTTGGGATGATGATATCCTGAAACAAAAATGGGAGGATGCGGTTAAGAGGAAAGAGCAAGATAAGGAGTACAAAGGGAGATTGGGGCACGTGAAGTTCGAGGATGTTAGGAAGGTTAATGAGGCCTTGAAGGGTTATGATGTTTTGACCGAGTGAGTGGCCTTCCCTGCGTCTGGAATCGGGTCTTAGAGGGGTAAACTAATGCAGTTTTTGTTCTGCAGCCAGCTTGATGCGCTGATACATATGTACGCTTAAATTTCCCTGGCCCAACATCCTTGGGAAGATGCTAATCTTGAAATTCACAGCGACGCCCAAGATAACCATTTCGTCTACGACTGGCGGCAGGAGCAAGAAAGGACACTACGAGCCACAAAAGGTATCGGGATGACCGAGGAGCAGGTTAACCACTTTGTCGACGGCTGTATGCCTTCCTTTACTCCCGTTTGCAGATGGAGTAAGCGTACTGACTGGCTAGATTACCCTTCCTACGAGCTCTACAGTGAGGCTCTCCGCGCAGGAGCATTCAGGCCGATTCCCTATTCGACTACGGCATCTTCGTCGCCGGAGGGCTGGGAGGGAAGACAACTTCGATTGGTTGTCGATAAGGGTAGGAAGGTGCAAGAAGTCAGCAAGATATAGGGAGCAATGCGGTCGTCAACCTCTAGTATATACATCGAATTTGTTTATATATCTAGATGTATGTATATACTAATCACTTTAAATACCTGTCCAAAGGCTTATGACTTTCGACCATGGATGAAAAATTATTAATTCACAAAAGAATATCGAGAACGTGCACAAGAGATTGTACCTCGTCAACTAGATTCCTTACATTCGGAGTAGTTGCGCGACGAACACCAAATTTGGAAGTGGTGTATGCAGTGTAGACGGACGAGACGTCCTAGAATGACCCCTTTAAAGACCTTGCATTGGACGTAAACGTCGACAATAAGATTGTCATGCCTTGTTCAGAGACCTATTTTCTAGCAAAAACGTGCATGAAATGCAGCATGCTAGGAATAGACTACAATTTACTACTTCTAATGCGAGGAGATTATGAGCAAAACACTACAATTCAACGCTGAAGGGTATAATGTGGACAATCATGAAGGCTAGAAGCTTTTATATTTTCAACTCGGAAATCAGACCATTATACCGACATGCGCCAGTAATCCAGACCCCGAAACGGCAGCTCTCCCGAGAACGAATTTAATTCATCTGGCGAATGAGGGCGTTGATGTTCTCCTCACGGTTACCGGTATCACCGCCCTGGATGTAGTGCTTGAACTTGCGAGAGCGGAATCCACCAGTAGGGTTGGAGAGCTTGAAGGGCCAGAGGAAGTTGTTGGCCTGCTTGAAGTTGGGGCCAACGGTGTAGATCTCGTGGATCAAATCCTCCATGCAGACAATGCCGTACTTGCCAAGGTGCTCCTCAATGATCTGGTTGTCGGTGAGAGCAACGCGCTGCTTGTTGACCTTTCCGTAGCCGCGCTTGTAGATGAGCTCACGAACGGACTTGAGGTTGGGGTAACCGTAGGCGACGTAGGGGTTGATGATGGTGAGCATCTCCTGGGTGGCCTTGGTGAGCTTGACGAAGGTACCATTGTTGATCTGGAGGAGACGGAGGAGCTGGAGGATCTTGCGGGGCTGAGGAGCGATCTTGTTGATACTGGGACGGGTTAGCGCTGAGTGTCTAATTCTCTAAGAAAGATGTCTTACCCCTTGATACGGACAACGAAGATCAGCTTAGGCTCCTCAGGAACGTAGAAGTTACCCTCCTGGCGAGCAACGCGGGCCAGGCGGATCTTCTCGCGCTCAGCATTGCGGTACTCCTGGACGTAAGACTCGGCGCGCTTGAAGATGACGGCACGCTTCTCCTTGTTGGCCTAGGATTTCCAAGTTAGCGAATGCCAGTACAGGAAATCACAACATCAACAGAAAAAGCATTATTCTCAGCCCCGAAAGATGGTTAACAAAAGCGACAGCATCGACTGGTAATCTAGTCGCATGATGGTTGGTGTCATCACCGTATAAAAGAAAAAAAGAGAAAAAAAAAAGTCTTCGGTACTCACGGCCTTCTTCTTGGCGGCCTCCTCACGAGCAGCAGCGCGAGCCTGCTCCTGGCTCTTGCGCTTCTTAAGGAGGGTCTCGGGAACGAGGACCTGGTCCTGGGTGGGGACGGTGCTGTGAAGGTCAGTATAGTCTGTCCGCAAATTTCAAGCAATTCCGCCGAGTGTAAGAATTGCGGCTACAGTGCCACATTCTCAGGCTGAAGGCTAAAGACATGTATAACACCCGACAAAATTTTTTTGATCGGTGAGGTTGGTGGTTCGACACTGACAACTACTAATCATGCATTTCAGCATGACGTTCAGTCTAGCTTGAACATGGCAAGCCTCATCCGACAAGACCCTAAGCATAACGCTCAGGAAGGTAATGTTGACGCTTCTTGTCAACCATCCAAGACCCACCAAGGTACAGATGGCCGACGGTAGCTCTCAACAATCAATTTCAAGGAGAAGGCATTGCGCTTTCAACCTCAACACCCCATTCCCTTTCTCAAACAATTGAGCCGCCTCCAACGTTTCCATTGATGCGAGCGCAATGTAAGAAAAGGGTCGCGGGAAAAATCGAGCTGGTGCCTCCCGGCCATTTCTGGTCGGAGCATCTCCAGCGAGAAGGACGACTATAAACCGAACCTCACAGGCTCGTTGGACGAATCAACCGGTAATGGGGTGTTCAAATGCAACATACGTAGCAGTCGAGGCCATTGCGACGGTCCGTTGAGTTCGCGAGTTGGGCGGTTGGCGAAAGCTGTCGATGGAAAGAATTCGAGAAAGCGAAATTTCGGACGAAGAAGTCGTTGTGGGCTGCCGAGAGCGCACTAGCCTTGTATGGTTAAAGCCACACTACTATGCCTCATTCCTAATCAGGAATTGGTGCCCTTATCGTTTAGGGCTGCTCCTATCAGCTGATGGCGCCCGATAAGCCCCAGTCGGTATCGCCAGCAAGACGTTAGTGTCCCTCCGACCTCGCGATGCAACTCTCTACCATCGACTATCCTCCAGCAGCAGAGTATGGCCTCTCGTCGGGGCGTTGGACTCGGCGCCTTCGCGAACCGTACCCAAGCCACTCAATCCTATGCCAACCATGGCGCAAATTTACGATCTTCTCACACTTCCTCGCTGCAGACCCAGCTCTCCGTATTCCAGACCCTCCTTCACAACTTCGCGCTAGAACATAGCTCAACAATTAAGTCAAATCCAACCTTCCGCGCGGAGTTCGCTCGTATGTGCAATGCCATAGGTGTCGACCCGCTCGCAGCTAGCAACGTCAAAGGCAAGAATGGACGCAAGACCCTGGGTGACGGCGTCAGCTTCTGGACACAGATCATGGGCGGTGACATGAATGACTTCTATTTCGAGGTTGCTGTTCGGGTTGTCGAGCTTTGCCGCGAGACACGAAGTGAGAACGGCGGCTTGATTGGCGTCGAGGAGTGCCGGAAGCGTGTCGGGAAAGGCAGGGCTATAGGCAGTGGACTTGAGGTGACTGAGTACGCAGCCGAATCTCATACACCTTATGACAGATCAACTAACCATTGCTTTCTTATCCTCAGCGACGACATTCTCCGTGCAGTCAAAGCACTCGAGCCGCTGGGGTCTGGCTTCTCTATCATCCTCGTCGGCAGCAAACAATATATCCGTTCAATTCCGAAAGAGCTGAATACAGACCAAGCGACCGTGCTCGAGGTCATACAGGTTCTAGGCTATGTCAGCGTTTCAATGCTACAAATCAATCTAAACTGGGAAAAGGCTCGCGCAAAAACCGTCATGGATGATCTTCTAGCAGATGGTCTCGTTTGGGTGGATCTCCAATCCGCGGAGGAGGAATACTGGTCGCCCCAGAACCTCGTTTCAGACGGTGACGCTGGCTGATCCGCTTAAGAGACTATCTATCCTTCTTCTGACAACTGCTTCAGTTCTCGCGGCAGATGCTAAACCAAGTATCGGCCCTTATTTCACTAGTATGGGCTGTCGTAGTAAACTTCATCCAGCCTCCCGATGTGGGCTTTTTCGGGCCCTATGCAGACAACAGGGTATTCTAAACTAAACTTCTACCACTTTTCGAGGACTACAAGTGACAATGAGGCACATTAATGATGTGGTAGTGGATGAGGCTGGATTCACCGTCTAATCATTATGCTGCTACATCTGCGCAAGCATGGAACTTCAGTATACCTACAGACCCTTGATACTCTACAAAGCTCACTTGCACTACTTGCAGGTGGAGAAATGAGAAATTGAAATAACTCCTCTAATAGACATCATACGCAAGAGCAAGGAATGATCATACGTGTCATATTCCAGTAAGAACGTTAGACCATAAGTAAAGAGAAAAAGGAAGAGACATGCCATTATAAACAACCTTATTTTATTTATGCCTTGATCGCTCCACCCAATGCACCGCCACCGAACTGCTGACCACCAGGCCGACGCTGTTGACCACCGGGTAACCTGGGTCCACCACGGGCCTGGCCACCACCTCGGGGACCACGGCCGCCACGGGCGCCAGCGCCCTGGTCGCGCTGGAAGGCATTGGCCATGCCCTGCGTCCGTTGCTCAAGGGTCTTCTCGTTGGCCTCGAGAAGGTTCATGGACTTGTCAGCGAGGGTGACGATCTGGGATTGCAGGCGGGAAAGCTCGACGCCCTTGCGGAAGACGATGGCGTTGTTAACCTGGTCAAGGGCTGCGCCGAGTTCTTCGTGGGAGATCATGCGGCTGATAATTGCGGTGATCTTCTTCTCGGAGAGCTCGAACATGGTAGACAAGGTGGAGATGGAGAGGCTGTCGTAGAACGGGGCATAGGTGAAGAGGTACGTGCGGAGACCCTCTTCTTGGATCTGTTGAGAAAGCATCTCCTTGATTTTCTCTGGTTGAGGCATGAGATCCCAGATCTTGATGGAGTTAAGCATCTCCGCGGCCTTCTTCCAGTCACCGGCAGCAAGGAACTTAGCGCTCATAATGACGCCGTCACGGGTGTTCTCTGCAGGGCCAGTGAAGACCTGGCGCTCGTTGTAGTCAAGCATGCGGCGGAAGGTCTTGGAGATGACGCGACGTTTCATTTCGGGGGACGATGAGGTTTGAGCCATCAGAGGGACCTCGAGGAACATGCTAGAAGTGAGATAGATGCACTCGAGCAGTTCGAGGTTGATGTGCATGTGGAAGGGGAGTTGGCGTTGGCGCTCGAGACGTTCCTGTTCAGGCGAGACAGTGGAATAACGCTGCAGGATGATACCCTGAGCGAGAAGCTCTTTTTGGCGACCACTGCCGCAGATCTCGGAGAGGGTGTTCTGAGCCTCGTAGATGAGACCAGCACGGAAAGCACACAGACCGATCTGAACCAACGTCCTGTTGAAGAGGATCTGAGAGCTCACGTCGAAATTGGCAATGTTCTCGGACAGGTGGGACATGAGCATCAGGTCGCGAGCACGATAGTACTGGTCGTGGAGGGCAAGGAAGTAGATCTGGGCGAGCATAGCACGCGCTCGAAGGATACCGTCGCTGTTTCTGAACAAGTAGTTGCAAAGCGTCTGGACAAGGGTCTGGGCATCACTGTTGCCGCGAGTTGTAATAGAGGTCTCCAGCTCGGAAGGAAGGGCCTTGTCTGTGCCATCTTCCAGGATTGTTATAACCTGGGAAGGCTTGAAGTAGATGTGCTCGAGTCTCCTCATCACCACTCGGTTAAGGCTATCCTGGCGTAACTCCGTCTTTTCCAGCTTTGTGAGGCCTTCAACGTAGATCTGGGTTCGCACAAGGTTGGTATACAATTGCTTCTCATCACTCAGGCGTTCAATGTACTCGGCGGTGTGGGGGTCAATATGTTGCAGAGACCTTGTGAGCTCATCATCCAGTCTCTCAACGTACGAAACGATACTGCCAGGGATATAGAAAATCTCGCCAGCAGCAACCTGAGGCTGCTTCTCGTCGTCCTCCCACTCCTCGGCACCTTCACTGACAACATAGTTGCGCTCCTTCTCGAGAACGGAAAGCAGGGTGGACAACTCTTGCTCAGCTGCCTTCCATTGCTCAACGCTCATGTATGCAGCGGTGGATGTGGTAGAAAGGTCGAAACGTGTGGAGATGAGGGTGAGGTAGACACGGATGCGCTGGTAAGGGGTCTGGGCCACCTCCAGGAGCTTCTCCATGGTCCTAATCTGCTCAAGACGGTCGGTATTCTTCTTTCCTCGTGACTCGACAATAACACGCAGATGCTTCAGAATACTCTCAGGGGTGTACTGAAGGGTCTTTCCACCACGACCAACGGTCGCAAAACCATCGTCGT
This sequence comes from Aspergillus spinulosporus, assembly GCA_003574815.1. Taxonomy (NCBI): domain Eukaryota; kingdom Fungi; phylum Ascomycota; class Eurotiomycetes; order Eurotiales; family Aspergillaceae; genus Aspergillus; species Aspergillus spinulosporus. The sequence goes on along the minus strand of QPHH01000009.1, from coordinate 726,542 downwards.
CTCCAGCAACAGCGGCAGGGGCGTCGACGCGCTCCAACTTGCTCAGCCGAGGGGCAGCGATCGTGGGCTTCTTCTCTTCCTCTTCGTCACTTTCCAAGTAGCCATCCTTGTCTGCTCGATATTTCTCAATCTGCGCAGCATAGTCCTTGTTGTTCTTCTTGATCTTCTGCTTGATCGCGTTGAAACCCTTGGCGTTGCTGGCATTCATCTTCTTGTTCGACGATTTTTGCTTGGCGACAGTCTCGTTGACGAAATCCTCGAGGTCCGCAACGGTCTTGACATAGATTTTGGGAACAGGGCCGGACTGGAGGACCTTGACTATCTGACGGTTCATCTTATCGAACTCTAAAACACCGTATCAGTATCAGAGTTCACTTTATCATTCCCTCACATTGCTCGAAAAGCGCAAAACATGTAAAACCCCAGTATAAGGATAACCACGCACCTGACGAAATAACGGCCCAGTCGTTGATCTTCTGAGCATTATCAATCAATTTGATCGTGCTCTCGAGTTCCTCCAACCGCTTATTCTTCGCACTTTTCACGACCTTGACCACATCTTCCTCCTCGCTCTCCTCGCTGTCGCTCACATCCTTCATGAAGCGACTGGCACCGGCTTTACCAGCGTCCTCATCCTCGGAAGACTCCTCCTCCGAAGAGGCATCCTCCTCGCTAGATTCCTCCTCGGACTGCTCGACCTCCTCATCGCTGTAGAGCTCCTCCTCATCGGAGCCGCTGCTGTCGCTGTCGCTGTCGTTGCCGTAGAAAAAGCGCGACATGGTTGCGGGTGGCCAGATAAAAGGACGTGTCGACTTTCGCGGAGAATGAAAATGTCGGTATCGCCGGCCGTAGATGGGTGCCTGGTTGGAAAATCCCGTTGTGAGGGTTCGCTGCCGCAGAGGCGTTGGGAATCGGCGGCGAGCCACACAAATTTAAGCGAGCCCACGCCTAACTGTTTTAGGCAACTAGAATGATCCCCGGCTCCGGGACGCCCAACTGGCAACAAAGTACTATAGCAGTCTAGAAGCCATGAGGCACTGTAAGTTGATAACTAGGGCGCCGTCAGGGCTATAGAGTCTGCCTCATTTACTCTGCTGCATAAATAATCTGCCATACCTTGACATGGGTTAGCCGTATTGCTACTTAAAAGTTGTCTCCGACTACTCCGTTCTGCTTCCTTGAGCCAAATTAATACTACCTGACAGTAAAAGACAAAAGTGCCTTTCAGTGCATAGAACACTACACATTCTTCATTATGAATAGAGAACTGTAGGGGCTTCCAATCAACTTACTATTTGAGATCTGCATGCTTGATTTATGGGAGCCGAAGAACTATATATTTTATCAACCGCTGATCCCAATGCAGCACCACTTCGACTATTTTGCCATTTTGAAAGTTCTATAATAAACAGTGGTATAGTCTTATGCAAAATATACATCACGAGTAGAAACAGCTCGCAGACAATGAAAATCCGAACTTGTGCTCAGTCTATACTAAACCACAAAGCCAGAACGACTAGCCTGCTAGCACAGACAGGGATGATATTCTCCGGAGTGGAGTAAGTAGGCTGCGCACCCGAGTCATACCACAGTTGCGTTAGAGTTGAGTTGAACGACGAGTCCGAGCTGACTGTCCTCAAGCAGCAACCGAACGTTCCTCCATTCGCATGTCAGAGATGGAAAACCCAACGACCGGGGAAGTGATTCAGCACAACTGGCATTTTGGGCCTGAGTATCCAAGCTAGGTATAATAGTACTGTTGTCCCCTCACGCATGGGGAAGAATGCGAAGAAAGCAATGGAGAAAATGCATGATGTAAACACATACAATGAGCAGCTGTACTGCTGTTCGAATGGCAAGCACAAAAAAGAAAAAAAGAACGGGAATATGAATGTAACATAACCAGCAGGGGGATAATTGCGGGCTTCCCAAGAGCTCCTGGTTATGCCGAATGTAACCACGTACATGAACCTGGGTGGATGGTGATGTTGCCGGGTTACAAACCCGGATACTGAGGCCTGGGCCAAAAGAGAACCTAGCACACCACTGAAAGCAAAGATACTCCGAGCTCGCTAGTTTCAGCTGGCAATGTTTGCTCATCCTTATGGAGATTGAGAGACTAGATGCTCTTTCTCTATGTCCTTGGAACCGACCCCGGATCTCACTTCTGCGAGCATCCTCCGGCTACAACGACAATTGCAGCAGAGATCGATACAGCACCGATTTCAGGAGCGCCTGGAGCTAGGTCAAGGAATAAGGAAACCGGCGAATCGAGCGGATTGCAAATGGCGACGCAATCATGGCAACGATCGGAGCGACTCTGCGTCCATATCATTTGTGATGAACACATATGGAGCATGCTTGTGCCCGACTAGAAGAGACAATGCCTTATATACGACTCTTGCGCAACCTTCTTCAACTTGTGCTTGGCCGCATACAACCTAGTGCCACTGGTTCTGACCCATGTAGCCATCCCCCAAGACGCCGTCCTCAAGAGTGCGGATGAAATCCCGGTTTCGTGTTCCGCCAACACGGCTGCCTCGTCGTCTTTGATTTGCAGAATTAGGGTCAGCATAGCCATCGGCTGGCGGAGGGTAGTAAGCCGGGCTTGGTTGCAGCCGAATAGGCGCATTTGGATCCAGGTGGCTGGCAACTCTCTGGATAGTGGGTGGAACCCCCTGAGGATCCATCGTTGACGCACGTTGACGGCCAGCCCTCGTTGTCGCTTGTGCATAAAGGCTCTGGGAAGGCCCGTACTGCGTTTGGGGCATCTGGCCGGGCATAAGGTTCACTTGGTGGCCGTATGCTGGTGGCTGTGTGGGGTATGGTGGAGGAGGTTGTTGGTGTCCGCCATACATCCCCGTATACATCGGTGGTGGCGGTTGCGCATGTGCCGAAGGATGGTACTGGTTCATTTGCATAGTGTACGCGTTCTGAGCGGCGGATTGAGCGTGTGCCGCCCTTTGCTTACTAGCAGCTTCCGCTTGCTGCTGCTGCTGGATGCCGGGTGGGAGGGTCTTGTTAAGAGACGAATACTTCAAGTTCATTGGGGGGACAAACGGCCCGGTGAATTTTTGCTGTGTGATGAACGGGTGGAGCTTTGCTTGTTGCGGCGACCAGCGCTCGAGCGGATTGATCGACAGCAAACCGCGGACGAAGTCAATGAATGCAACACGGTTGTTGACTTCTGCAGAGGTGTTAGTAGTAAATAAGGAACCAGTGTGGGATTCTTACCTCTCTCAATCTCTGCCTGCTTCATATTTTTCCTCGGCATTGGATAGCTCCGAATGATTTCCTCCAGTGTCGATGCTTGGAAATATTTCTTGCTGGGTTGCTCTTTAGTGTTATGTTCTCGGGAATACTGCTCCAGGCTCTTCAGGCGGTAACTCTTTCGTCCGAACTCGTCCTGAGTCTTCTCAAAGAATTCACCAGACTGCTTTCCCATTTCCAACATCCAGGTTGGCGGTAAACCTAGCATCTCCACAATGCGACACACTTGGTTGTATTCTGAGGATCCAGGGAATAGCGGCAAGCCCAGGAACAACTCAACTACTATACAACCGAGAGACCACATGTCAATCGCGGAAGAGTATCTGGAGAGATTAGCTGGAGATCGTCAATGACAGGTGGGCTATTTCTGTTACATACGGTAAGCCGAGAAGCACCTCTGGTGAGCGGTAAAATCTGGACTGGATGTATGTGTAAACTGTTTGTCTTTCATCACAGGCGGATCCAAAGTCAATAACTTTGATGATGGGGCTTTCAAGGCTGTGGGAAGCAACGTTAGTTTATCCAGACGCACTAAAGGAGTTATTGACTGACTTTTTCAGCAGAATATTCTCCGGCTTTAGATCGCAATGAATCAGGTGCGCCTTGTTTAGAAGGCTCAGCGCATTGAGCAATTGCTGTGCAAAAACACGCACAAGAGTTGTACTCAAGCCCCGGAATTGATTCTGCTTGATCAACTCGTAAAGGTTCACACTGAGTAGCTCAAATACCAAACAAAGATGTTGGCGGTGTATAAAAGTGTCCTTCAACCGAAGGAGATGGTGATCATCGTTTTTGTCGTATCTGCTGTTAAGCTATTGCGACGAAAGTAAGCACAATCCACCATTTGTTTGTCGTGAAGGCTTACCAAATCCAAAACTGATACCTCCATCATACTCTGATTGAAGTACGCAGTCTTGTTCTTGATTACTTTTACAGCAACGACCTCCTGCGTCTTGAGGTTTTGGCACTTAACGACTTGTCCAAAGGTTCCTTGGCCGAGGACGTCAAGAATGAGATAGCGATTCCTAGACAATTGTTAGACACTTGACTGAGTTATGGGAGTTAATGCACAATGTTACTGACTTATGCCCTGCCTCTTCGCTTCCCAGGATGTCGTTGACATACAAAATGTAATCGCTATCCTCGTTATCGTATCCATCATTCTTGACGCCCTTACTGGGCTTCGTGAGAACCCGTCGTGGGTTCCTTGACGACTCGTAGTGAAAGTTCGGGTTGCATATTCGATAAGTAGCAGGAAGATGGTTCGTTAAAGCTTGAAGTGGCTACTCAACGTCAGAGGGCTAGACCGTCTTGGATTAAACTCGGTGAACTTACACTGATGAAGCCACCCTCAGGATTAGCACGCCGGTACGCAGGCTGGGCATTGATGCGAGGCTTAAGGTCTTGAATCGATTTGATCTTCTCGAATTTCGGCACGGGGCCTCGCCCCGGCTGCTGAGGGGCACCGGATCCCGTGCGTGCCCATCCGTCCTGCGCGAAGGGTGAGCTGAGCTGAGGTCCTGACGATGGACCAAAGAACTGATCTGGGCTCATGTCGGTGGGCTGTAGTGGAGGTAATCTCGGAGGACGCGAACCAGCTGCTACATTTCGTAGTTAGCCTTTGAAAGTAAGAAATGATTCACCAATAAATCACTTACAAGGAGGCGATTGAAATGGCTGGGGAGGCGAAGAGTAATTAGGCGTTCGCGTGGGCGACTGCCTAGATGGATGCGTCGCGGGCGGCAAAGCGTACGTATTGCCAGACTTTCCCGGGCTTGAGTTGTAGGGCAAAGTGGGCGACAGGACATTCATCGGAGAGTATCTGCGGGCAGCGGTAGACCCTTCGCTGGGAAAATACTGCGAAGACGGTCGGCTTTGATGGTTCGCCCTCGTTGGGTATTTGGCCCGGTTATATGGGTCCGCATCTTCCATGATGGCATCCTGTTCAGTGACATAATCCCGGGCATGGGGGGTAGCAGCTGGGGACGACGCCATCGAGGCCGATTTTGTCGAAGGCGGTTTGGCAATGATACCAGGGGATTGAAAAGGCTCGTAGGTGTAGCCAGCAGGAGCCTGAGATGATTGTGACTGGCCGCCGTGGTTCGAAGGCAGCTGCTGAGTGTTCGGATTCGACGTCAACCCGTTATTGTTGAATTGCGCAGGACGACCCACCAAGGGATCTTTATACGGCTGCCACTGAGAATTCATCGTCTCCTACTCTTCCACGAGCGCCGGCAATCGTGGAATTCAAGCCAAAGCTAAGACGACGCCTGGGAGGGCCGACAGCGCACATTCACTGCGACCGGGATAGCTACGTAGCAGCGGGGCGGCAGGTCGACGAACGCAGCGCGAATCAGGCGGAAACGGCTTGGGACGCGGGACACGAGCGAATATTGGCACACTCCGAAATGTCAAAGGCAGAGCGAAGGAATTGGCGTTATTTCTAGACTGCACCGTACTTCATTATCTGCGAGGAGTCGAAAGGTGTCAATCTGGGGTCAGGGCGAGACGGCCACGGGGCATGTGAGGTGAGGGACACGATGGGCGGTCGCAATCCACAATCCTCGGGCCTCTGAAGGGGCTGGGAGATCGGATGAAGTGGAGAGTGTCGACTGCTGAAGTCCCGGAGAGAACGGGAGACCCAGCCAGACGCTCACACACAGAATGATGGCACAGCTCGAATACTGTCAAAATCAAGACGTGGAAAAGAGGGGAAACACAGGGAGGAGAGGACTGAAAGGCCCAACGTTCGTGGAGGCGGAGACCAGTGATGCGTGATTGTGCCTGTGGTGAAGTTGGGAATTGGAGGCCTCAGGCTGCAGCAGACTGTGGTTCCTTTTGCCAGCTCAGCTCAGCTCATAAATTACGACCGCTATCAACCGGGTTTCCTGCAATATGTCTCTGAGGAAAATAACGTTTTCTGATCTCGCGACTTTCAAGGACTATTCAAGGTAGGACACTGTGTTGTTCGCGCCAAGGGGGACGCGGTGTTATTCAGAGAACAGAGGAAGTGAGCAGGGACCACAATATCACCATCTGACCCCCCACGAAATAATTATTATGTTTGCAGCTTCGCGGCGAAGACTGTGCGGATGAGTATCTAGACTAGGCTACGAATAGGATTGGTCAAATACTAATGTGCTTCTCCGTCCCTTGCCCACTTTCTACCCAGCCTCTTGGACGATCTCACTGCGCAGTATACTTTCAGCTCCTCCTCGAGTCGCCTCGTAAATTGCTACCCGATTCAAGTCCAAACTGGCTATCCCATTCATCACCAGCACTAGAGCCCAGGGTTTTTCATTTAATAGCCAGGGGTATACTCCGTACTTGCAATTGAAACAACTTTTGGAGTGGCGCTAGACAAAGTCTGGATAAACACTCTGCTAGCCACAATTCCACTTCCATCTGGGCAGCAGTCCGCGGTAGATGCAACCTCGACCCTGAAATTTCCCAAATTCAATAATCATAAATTCGTGGCGGATTTAAGAACCTCATCGACCATCGAGAGTATTCACTCTTGGCCGCAATCTGTTCGCTCCTCGGCAGAATAGATGTGTTGTGGACTGTGACGTGGGAGGCTGTTGTACGCGTGGAGCGATGACTAAAGCAATTCTGCCAGATTAGGAAGGCGGTGAGTATCAGGCTACAGTCCAGAGTTCTGGATGGTCACCTAACGGTGACGATACGAATAGAGAATGAGCATCAAAAAATCTCTGGACAAGAGTCATAGCAGGCTATCTTGGCAGAATGATCCCCCAGAAATTACTGCAAGCGGCGGACTGTGAAGTGCCTATACTGCGGTGATACACTGCCTATACCTTCAAACACCAGACTCGTTCCCTGAGTCTGAATACCCTTTGTCACCATCATTTTGTAGCCCGAATATTACTCATCTATTCACCTCGTCACCTGGTATATACAGTACTCGACTAGCGGTCACACATAAACACGACCCTTGATCATGAACCAAAATGTAAAAGTCGAGCCAGATGACTCCCTTGATACACTTGGTTCCGAGAACAAGATGCAGGGCGTTGGCCTCGAGGCTTCGAAAACATCTCCGCCTGCGGATGAGTTGATAGGAGTGCAGTCTAGCTCGGGTCCGGCAGATGAAGCGACCCGGTTGAAAGAACTCCAAGCCGATATCCGCGATCAAGATGCTCTAGAGAGAGATATAACGCGTCAGGTATTTCACTTATTCCGCTGATGAGTGTATTGCTGACAATGTCTGCAGGCAGATAGACTGCTTATGGAGCAAGCTGATGAACGCGATAATAAGAGACTAGACAAGACGAACCAGGAAAAAGAGTACTTCTCACATCCGTCCTGTTCCTAGCATGTGCTTATTCTGCCCGTCTTAGGAAACTTGAATCGCAGATTCTGAGATTACACCAGCGCTTGGCACAGCCGATTGGGACTTCAGCTCGTGTGCGTCTTCAAAGTGATCTCGCGAAATTGGAAGAACGTAATGCGGCGCTGGCAAATGATCTCAAAGATATTCAGCAGCGTATCGATGAACGGCGCCAAGAGCAGCAGATGAACATGGAAGCAAGTGGGACAGGAAGAATGCCTAACGAATCTCGCAGAGACTACCTTATAAGGACCGGAAAGATTACACCGTTTTCGCGAATGGGAACCGGTTCGAGCGCCGGCCCTTTAGCTAGCCTTCAAGATGCGCTTATTGATGCCGAGGATGAGCGCGATGAATTGGAGGCTTTGGAACAGGTAAAAGCGCGGTCAGCTGTCTCCCACCGTAACCTAGTGCGCCCTAGTTTCGGTTTCGATGAGACGAGTGAATCAACAGCTGCTGAAGAACAGGCCCATGAGCGGTCCGGGAAGAGAAGAAAGCTAGAAAAGAGTGCCCGACCGAGTAAAGTTTTCGTTAAGACAGAAGATACGGATTTGGGCATGGGAACGCTCTCAGATGGCCCTGCATCCGAAGATCAGGATGATTCAGCGAGTTACATTGATGATCAGGAGCAGGAGTTCTCCGAAGACGACGAAGACTTTGTGACCGAGGAGAAACCAGTCCGGACGAAAAAAGCCAAAAGCAGCGAAGAGGTGGAAGATTTCAGCGGACTGGATGATGGTAATGAAAAGCTTTACCAGCAAAGGCTCCAAAATTGGGTAACTCGACGAAGTGCTGCTCGGAAGCGCGCCCAACAACCCCGGGACTTAGATACGAATCGGGTTCCTGACATAGATGAAGTCCCCGAAGACGAGGAGTGTTTTATGCCCCATCCGACCGAGCCAGACCTACACCTTGACAACGGCTATCGCATTCCTGGTGACATCCATCCCCTTCTTTTCGATTACCAGAAAACAGGGGTTCAATGGATGTGGGAGTTGCACCAACAGCAAGTAGGAGGCATCATCGGTGACGAAATGGGTCTGGGGAAAACAATCCAGGCCATTGCATTTCTGGCTGGCCTACATTATAGCAAGAGGTTGACGAGGCCCATCATCGTCGTGTGTCCAGCTACCGTAATGAAACAGTGGGTCAACGAGTTTCACCGCTGGTGGCCTCCGTTCCGTGTTTCTATTCTGCATACTTCTGGCAGTGGAATGGTGAACATAAGGAGTGAAAGCAGCCGCGAGGACGCACTTATGTCTGGTACCTACCGGTTTGGTGGCTCTAGCGGTGGCTCTAGCAGCGGCTTGAAAGCAGCGAGAAAAGTCGTCAAGCGAGTAATTGAAGAAGGACATGTGCTGGTCACCACTTATTCGGGCCTGCAGAGCTACGCTTCCCTTCTGATACCGGTCGAATGGGGGGGTACTATCCTTGATGAGGGCCATAAGATTCGCAATCCGAACACTTCCATTACCATGCACGCCAAAGAGCTTAAAACTCCACATCGAATTATTCTTTCTGGGACGCCAATGCAGAACAACCTGACTGAACTCTGGTCGCTATTTGATTTTGTCTTCCCAATGCGTCTTGGCACGTTGGTGAATTTTCGTAATCAGTTCGAGTTTCCTATCAGGCAGGGTGGTTATGCCAACGCCTCGAACTTACAGGTGCAGACAGCTGCCAAGTGTGCAGAGACCCTCAAAGACGCCATTAGTCCTTATCTTCTACAACGGTTCAAGATTGACGTGGCAGCTGATCTGCCCAAAAAGAGTGAGCAGGTTCTCTTTTGCAGGCTCACAAAGCCGCAGAGGCAAGCATATGAGGCATTCTTAGGCTCGGAAGAGATGCAATCTATTCTCAGAGGTCGAAGGCAGGTACTTTATGGTGTGGATATCCTGCGGAAAATATGCAATCACCCAGACTTGCAGAATCATAAGTTACTATACGCCAAGCCAAATTATGGAAACCCTACGAAGTCGGGGAAGATGCAAGTAGTTAAGTCACTGCTCGAATTATGGAAAGAGACGGGCCACAAAACACTTCTATTTGCGCAACATCGAATCATGCTAGATATCTTGGAGAAATTCGTCATATCTCTCACTGGTTTTAACTATCGCCGTATGGACGGCACTACACCCATTCAGCACCGGCAAATTATGGTTGACGAGTTCAACAAAGACCCTGATTTGCATGTCTTCCTACTTACCACTAAGGTTGGAGGGTTAGGTGTCAACCTCACCGGGGCGGACCGCGTCATCATTTACGACCCTGATTGGAATCCTTCGACTGACGTACAGGCCCGAGAGCGTGCATGGCGACTAGGGCAGAAGCGCGATGTGACCATCTACCGATTAATGACTGCTGGGACTATCGAGGAAAAAATTTATCATCGTCAGATATTTAAGCAATTTCTGACAAACAAGATTCTGAAAGACCCCAAGCAGCGGCAAACTTTCCAGCTTAGTGATTTACATGACCTATTCGCTCTGGGAGAAGAGGGTCAAGGCCCAACAGAGACAAGCAGGATATTCAAAGAAGCCGAAGTCACTTACGAGGAAAACAAGGACAAAAATGCGTCAACGGAACGTGAGGCTAGTTACCAGCGAGATGTAGAGGCTGAAAAGCAAGACATCTGCAAGGTAACCGGAGTCGCTGCAATCGAGCAGTTCCAAGGCGAACCAGAACAACAAGCGAAGCAGGAGTCAGGAGAATCCGGCACAAACTCTGAATCGCGCCTGATGGAGGGTATATTCGCTAGATCAGGCGTTCATTCAGCTCTCGAACACGACCAGATTGTCAACGGCAAACGCGTCGTCCGAGCAGACCCCAAGATAATCGAAGCGGAGGCGAAGCGAGTAGCCGCCGAAGCCGCAGAGCAACTCCGCCGTGCAGGCGAAGCAGCCAAATCCGTCCCCATTGGGACCCCAACATGGACGGGCCAGTTCGGTGTTGCTGGGAAGCCAGAAGAGTCACCGATGCCCATGCGAGGTCCGTTCGGCGGACGAAGCAGCACAGCCAGACGCGCCCTGGCTGGTCCTTCGTCGGCAAGTATCTTGGCTAATCTCTCTTCGCGTACGCCCTCATCTCGGAGTGCCACCAATAGCCCTGCCCCAGGAAACGAGCCTAGCGGGAAGGATTTCATCACGATGATCCGGGATTTTATCACAACCCATGGAGGGTCAGTTTACACACAGAATCTGATTGACCATTTTAATCGTTACTGTACCACACCGCAAAAGTCAGCAGAATTCAAGGAGATGCTGAAGCAGATTGCTGTTCTCGATAAAGGGGGGAGGAATGGGAGGGGCAGGTGGCAATTGAAGCCGGAATATATTAAGAGAAGATAATCTATTGATTTAAACGAGTCTCGTAAGTTGAATATAGAAGTCACTGGACGGCCGTAGCAAGGTTTGGATGTTGTTTCCAGAGGAACGAATGGAGTTCTGAGTGCTGTCCTTGACAGACAAACGTCACCCGGTCCAAAACATGTTACAGCTTTTGGCCTGTATCCCACGCCCACAGAACTCGTAGTCCACAATCAACAGAAATAGAAATCAGGTAATATCACGCTGTGCGATCGACGACCATTATGTCAATAGGTGGTCTGATCGACATATGTTTCAGTCTGCCGATGTTTTCCCTAGGCGCCATACATACCACCAATTGTGGACCAGGGATATAACTGATATTTAGATAAAAGACAGGGGAAACGCGAAAAGAGACAGAAAAAAATTCTCCCCGACTGGGAGTCGAACCCAGGTCTCCCGCGCTTGTTCCTATATAGGTGACAAGCGGAAATCATGACCGTTAGACCATCGAGGAATTCTTGAAAGAGGTCTTTTTTTTTGAATATTAATATATGCATCAAATAGATCTATCAAATACCTTATCAATGCTAAGTCTGTCGATCACTGACCATTACGATCTACTACAGAGTACTCTGTACAGAGTATGGAGGCGGTGTCTCGAATTAGGACGGGCCAAAACACTTGTCTGTGACTCTACATTGGCGATCGACTGCATGTAAACTGATCAGGCAGAGATGCTCATGTCTGACCACCATATCTTATTACACGGTGTCTTGCAGTTTTGAGTGTCATGCTTCTGAGAAGATCGACAATAGATGTGCTGCTTGCCCATCTTTATTTTACCATGCGTAGCAACCGGCTGTGGACTTTGTGATCATCTCGCTCACCTTTGCTCCAGTTTCTCCCTTATGATCCACTAATAATATCCGAGCTTGGGCCAGTCATGACGAATGTGAGCGAAAGGTGGTCTTTGAAGCAGAAAACGATCATCTTTTCTGGTTGTTTTGTTGCTGGATGTCCGGATCAGTGCAGAGCACGTCTCAGTTTGCCCCTCTACTCCACAAAATATCGCGATTCCACTGGAACATCAAGCACGAACTCCGGGCGCATTCAGGATTAGATTCCGGCATCTCTTATCCTCCACTCGACCGTTGGGCTTCTCTTTTGCGAACCAAGAGCTCGATTTGCCACTCCTCCTCGAATAAAGCTGCCGGATTTCCGCTCGCAGCCATTTTCTCACACGTCAAACCAGCACATTCTTTGGGTATAGCTTGATTCCCAACGTCTTGTTTTCTTTTTTGTTTTAACTTCACTCTTTCGTTACGATGAAGCTCTTTAACACACTCTCGCTTCTCATCGGTGCAGCTGCCGCGACTGTCATTACCGGTCGCCAAGACAGCAAGAACCCTGATACATTCTACCTCAAGACTTCCGGAGCTGAGAACTCTGCACACAACGATCTCTATGTTTACGGATACCACACGGGCGCTGGCCTCAACGATGCGGTCCTTACACCGGACATTGAAACAGCGAGCAGGGCATACCTGAACGGCACCAAGGTTCTCTTCGACTACAACACAACCTTCTCCTGGGGCTTGTCTCCCTGGGGCGTTACCAACTATGCGGGTGAGTTACTGGCCATCTCGTAAGCAGTGATCAAGTCCTGACTAACGCCGTCTCTAGCATGGCAATTCGTTCAGATCAACGCCGGTACCGGACAAGAGGGTTTCTTCGTCAACAGTACCGGCTTGCAATGGTCGCAACAGAAGGGTTTCGGTGGTTGGCTAGGTAGGATATCTCGATAACCTGCGCGGTTCCCGTATGGTCACTAATCTGCTCTTCACTAGTATGCGACTGGTGGCACAACGCACCTCAATTATTCTACCTCTACCGGTACTACGACGCGGAGTACCCCGCCTCTTGCAGTGAGGTAAAGATTGTGACCGAACCCACTGCGTGAACCGTGTTATGACATCCCGCCACCCGTCATACTTTCGTGGATGCTAATGGTCGAGACTCGAGAGGCTCATGACGCGCGTGGCGGGCTTGATGAATCATCAACTTTGAACAGGGCCGGTCTGTGGTGGACATGCATCATTGCCATATGCCCGGCCGTGAGTGTCTGGATCTGGACCTGAGACGACGTGTAACGGTCCCATGTTTCATAATTTAAATCTGTAATGCTATTGCCATTGGGATATTTCGTCTAAGGTTGGGAATCAACTTATTACCAGATCTTTCCACTAATTGTTTTCCGTTTTGGGAAATGAGATAAGCGTGCATGTTAATGCAAATTATTTGCAATAGTGCACATAGTATATAATAAGGGGTGGACTGCTGACAGGTTCGAACTGGCTATGTTCACCGTGGCCAGAAGATGCGAGCATGTGAGACAGGATGGTCAATGCCTTGACCATACAGAGAGATAGGAAATAATAATGATTCATCTATAGGGTGAGGCCCAGTTATGATTGAACACTCGTCCGATTAGATTCGACAGCGAGTAAGAAGGACTGGGTGCCTGAGGCGTTGAATGGGCCAAAAATAGACGATGTCTCACAAGTTCGCCCAAACGGGTTAAGCCACCTGATCTGCCGGCTGGTCGTTTCGATTCTTTCTCTTGCCATCGCTTCTCGCGTCCTTTCCTCTCACCTTCGCTGTTGCATTTGTATATTCCCTCTTCTTGTCATCGCTTTCTCGGGTCTTCTCTGCTTCCTCCCCATCCCCGAGTTCCGTTCTTGCTTGAACAATTTGCCCAGTCGCTCGCTTGTTTACACTCGTTGCAACGGCAACTCCACTCGCTCTGGAAGACCCCTAAGACCCTGAAGATTGTTAGACCACTTCTCCGTTTCACAGCCAACGCAGCGGCCTCTTTGACAACTGTCCTGGTCGCCTACCTACAACCGCATCCGATTTTGGATTGAATTACACCGTCTCATTGATATCGACCTGTTGTGCCTCATCACGTCGGTCATTCCTTGTTGTGGACACCAGAGGTTGATAAGATACTGAAGCGAAGGGGATTGACAACCCCCGCTTCCTCGACAGGACGAGATAGATAATAGGACCGACGTGCTTTATTATTAATCATGCGGTTTACTTCTCTTTTCCCTATTGCGTGCCTGCTCTTGTTAGCGGTGCTCTCAACCGCATGGCAGTTTGACGGGTTGTTGGGTCACGGTCAACTCTTGCCTAGGCAGGATGAAAGTGAGCATTGTAACCCCGTCGGCCTATCAAAGTACTGACTTTGCTTAGACTCGGACTCAAACTCGGATACTACGACCGCAGCCGACAGTGCGACTACCGGCGCAACCCCAACGGACGACCAGGCGGAGGAAACGGCCACGTCCACATCATCCTCTGACAGCAACAGCGACGAAACGGAAACTTCCACCACAACTGCCAAGGCGACTAAGACTGGCAGCTCCTCATCGAATTCCACGACCACTCACGCTTCGAACTCTACCACCACATCAGTTGACGCTCGTCTCCCTGCGGGTGGTATTTCCATGTTGACGCCGAGTTCCGCATCAACGACGTATTACAAGATCGGTGATATTATCACGTTTGTCTGGAACTATACATCGCTATCGATCACCCCCACAGCCGTCAATGTTGTCGCTTCATGCAGTCTCAACAGTGCTACCTACACTATCTCGAGCAACATGAGCGTCGAGGAGACCCAAACTGTGACGTGGGATACGGGAAAATTCCAAGCAAACGCCACGGCTCCGTTGCTTACCGCAACTTACACCATGATAGTATACGACGAGAGCAAGGACATTGATGACACTGCCTCTGCAGGAGAGTTGAGCTCGCAGAACCGCTACTACTTTGGAATGTACACTCCGCAGCCTTATACGGACCTACCAAGTATGATACTATCAGCCCTTGTGCTCTGACGCATAACTAATGTGTTTTAGACTTTGTCTGTGCCACATGCAATGGCGCTCTCTCCGCCACTGGCCTTCTTGGTCTGAAAATGGCCATGGGAATGGGTCTGATAACCATTGCATCCTTCACATGGTTCGCCGGCAGCTTCGGCGTCTTCTCTACTTGAAGTTGATAAATACCGGGACATGACTATTTCCAACTACATATTATGGATTCTGAAAATTTTGCATGCGGCTGAGCGGTTTCCATTTCGTCATGATACTACTATAGCGATTATCTGATAACTACGGTGGGACGGCGTTTCGCGTATTTATTTGTGGCTTACATACATATAACTAGTATATTATCCTTTGGTGAACAGACAGTATGGAATAATGTACAGCTTCATTTCTGACCTTCGTGACTTCGCTGGGATATTTGGTCTCACTGCCTCCATTGCTCTTGCTCGTGCTTATCCTTGGTAGCAGCACCAGACTTGTCTAGCTGCGTATAGTACTTATAGCTTCTTAAGGAGACTTTATCGGCGAATTAGATAGGTCATTCCCAAGCAACCCAAAGATCCAAGAAGCTGCATGTTGCTTACGGATACATAAACGGCATATGTCGACTTGACATAATCCCCAAAGTTTATAAAGCAAAACGCTACACGTGCATCCGTGTAAACAAGCCATCAACAATCAGGTACATACGAAAGTCACCTGGCTTTCAAGCAACTTATCTCTCTGTTTGTACCCGATCCAGACCTCGTGCAGTATCCGTTCTATGTTCGCGGGCCGGCCATTTTCAGCCCTGCTAAAGGAGTCTAGTTCCTGAATGACCTTGGTGCATGAATGATACCCTATCAGTCAAACAAGCATGCCATAAGCATTCAAGAGGCCAAGTCTCCACTTAAGCTCGTCGCATACATATACACATACCTTCATACTTTCTATGCTGTGCCGAAAGATTAGTTCAAACGCAGATGGGGCGCATGGCGTATAAAGAAGGCGCGATTGGATACATTGCTTGCTTTCTGCGAAGTTAGCGTTCATGTTTATGTTTGCGCATGTATACAATGAGAATTGATCTGTGGAATTAGTGTAGGTGTGCTTCTATTGAGATGGAAGGTGCCTTGGCTTAGCACGATTGAAGCAAGTATAAAACATTGTAGATTCCTCCTTTTTCTTATGTTTTATTTCTGTTCGCTAAATCCTAACCAGGTACAACTGACACCATACCATACACTACCATAATCCTCCTAAACGTTCCTGCTTAGCTAGCCCGTCAATCCATCACAAAGTATACCTATATCCGCCTAGCGGGGCATGCACATATCGCGATGCACAACCCACCTTCCAGATCAAGATTGGACTCATACCCAACCGACATTCACACCCAATTAGCGGAGCCTTCCAACCATGGTAAACGCGCACCGAAGCTGAGACGGAAGGCCGAAGGAGACCGCAACCCTCGATTCGTAATGGTTTGGCCGAAAGATCCAAGACCGGGAAACCCAAGCCACTGGCCGTGGTGGTGGCGCTGGAAAGATGTCCTTACGGGCAGGGGGCCGGACATCTATGTTGAGCGACTTCGGCCGAAGGGTAGCCGTGTAGACAGCAGCTACAGCACCGAGCACAGCCATTGCAGTCATGACCATGGCGATGAGTGCAAGCAAGTGCGCTTTGACTTGGGAGACAGATCACCCAGCGGATCACCCAGCAGACTCTCCAGCGGAAGTGGAGGTGAGTGGAAAGGGATGTACCGAAAGCTAGGGTGGACGTTATGGCACAAAGACCATCTGAAATGGTGCCGAAAGCCGCGTTGCGATGAGTGCCGATGGATACGGGTTCAGGAGGAAAAGGACAACTTCTTCCGAGGAGCAAGAAGACACCCTGAGGAGCGGTATGATTTTCGGACGAGGAGGTACGCAATTCCGGACGCGGGGACCTGGTCGGGGAAGGTACACTGTGATGACCCGCTGCATGCGATTCCTAGGCGGTACTGGGATCGGTACGGGCGGGCGTACCCAGCAAATATGTATCACGACCTGATCGAGGGGGCTCATGAAGATAAGCGTGAGGGTCGGGATCGGTGTCCAGGTGGAGACTATCTTGGTTAGGATGCGCTCAGCTCAGACGCATGTTGCATGGTAGGCTTCGAATGTTGGCGGCTGATCGGTCTGCGGTTCTGTTGTTTTCGGGCGCCGGAGTGTTGGGAGGTTAGCTGCTTGGTCTTGCATCTTGCCGCACATTGTACATGTAGTTTGGAATATGTTTGAATAGGATGAAATCATTCCCTGTGGACTATCAGCATTCGTCCGAGCGGAGCCAATGTGTGACTTACGAAGAGAAATTTTAGGTCCCATTTTCTCGGACGGGCGTTGAGACAGCCCAGAACTGCGGTTTCAACTCTCGACGCGGGTTCGCCTGATGACGACTTGCTGGAGACGTTGAATTCTGGGACACCCTCTTGGCCCGAGCTGATGGCGTTGACATTGAACGCCAGCCCGACCTTCGGAAGCAAGACAACAAACGATGAATCACTCTTCGTCGGTAACACGCGCATTCCAGGCATGCCCGCCTGGGCATAGTTCTCGACGATCGCCTTCCATCCTCCTTCCACTGACTGCAACTGGGCTCGTTCCTGCTCCTCTTTGGCTTTTCGCTGCTGCTCTTTCCTCATGTTATCGTGCTTCGTGATATCTTGGAGTAGTTGGTTGTAGTCACATTGCCACATGCCGTTGGACTGTAGGAGCCGGCCAGCATTTTCATTGATCAGAGTGTCAACGCGCTCCCAGACGGCTTTCATTTCTTCGCCGCGCCACATGGCTTTGAAATCTTCGACTTCGCGCACACCATCACATGCCGACTGAGAAAGTCGCTGATGTAAGGCCTGAGGAGAGTTCGGGATGCCAACGGCAGCAGCAGCTTTCGGGTTCACAATTGGTGCGAGCGGTTCCAGTAGGCGTTCTGGGAGGAGGGTCCGAAGTTGATGAATCTGTTGAGCAATGAGCCTGCTGAGTAGATTACGGCAGAGTCTGAAGCGAGCTAGAACCAACCATTTCTTCCAGTTTCTGCAGTTTAGCAAGCGAGGAGACCAGTTGCAGCTCCGTTTCCAGGAGTTCAGGGTCGATGACGGGCTCTACATCGTCCTCCAGGGCGGCGTTCGGCGCCGCCGTAGCATTGGACTCGGCCATATTGGTATCTTTGTCATTTTTGAGCGCATTGACTTTGATCGAGGGCGATTGTTCCATTTTAGGTACGACGACAGGTAGTCTTGAGCTAGCAGCCATTTCGCAGGCGTTGCGGGTGGATGAAGTGGAAGAATGCGAGGTTGTGTTTGAGCCGGCGTATTATACAGGTTCCACGATCAATATATAGTGTTCGAAGGTGCCTGCAGGCATTCCGCACCGCAGTCCGTCGTGAAGAGGGATGGATGCGATCGAGATGAAGGATTCAAGCTGGAGAATGAAGTCGAACCTGATCATTCGTCATTCCTCCGAACGGTGGAGTTGCGCCACATTCCAGCCTCATCATGGCTGGTGCACCGGCGTATCCACGACATTTCATGGGCAGCTCTGATTGGTCGGTTTAATCGAAAAATATACTCCAGAGTACATTCCTGAGTGTTATAAAGGAGATTTGTTATTCCATACACGCATAAAGACATCATAATACGAGAAGCCACGTTATCCCCTCTGAGAAACAGCCGGCATTTTTCCAATCCATTCATCTGCGCCTCCCTCTGCAGCATCAACAAGCCATCTGGCCAGAGCGCCTCTTTTCTGTGACGATGTCCAGCCCTTCTCGCCCACCCATCCAACAAACACATCTGCATCCTCCCTATCCGTGCGCCAACTCTCCTCATCATGACTTCCCGGGATCGCTGCGATTCGGAAAACGGTCCAGTCAAGCCCATCAGCGTGCTGCTCAAAGGCATCCCCGATGGCTCGCACATTGGCATACGCAGAATGGGCGAATATGCGGACAATAGGAATCACAACAGCGGTAAACAGTGTCCAAGAGTCTTCGGGTCGAGTGATAGAGGGCGTGCCCATGGCGAAAATGCGGCGCACCCCATGCTCGCGCATCAGAGGAAAGACGAATGACTTGTAGATATCCGCGAATAATGTTGGATTGACCATTTGGATAATATTGGGGCCAAGAAGAGAGATGACGACTTTGGTCCTCGCCATGGCCGCGGAGAGGGTAGGGAGATCGTCCTCGACGAATTCACCCTTGATGATCTGTAGCGGGCATGCGGTTAGCGCCGGATCTGGAGTAGCGAGGGCTACAGACCTCGAGGAACTCGTTTGATCGTAGATCATCATCGATCTTTGACGGATTTCGGGCATAGACTATGGTCTCGTGTTTCCGATATACAAGTTCTCGTAGCAGGCAGATGCCGGCAGGACCCGTGCCGCCCAGGACAAGAAATTTAGAGCCGGCCATGACCGAATGAAAACTCTGAAGAGTAGAGATCGCTGAAAGAGATCTCTGGGGAAGTATGATTGCCTTTGCGATTGCTTCTTCCCTTACCTACTTAAGAACACTCTGTTGGTGAGGTTCTGCAGTGGATCAGTGGGGCCCCGTGGGTTGGCTGCACGAGTTCTGCATTGTACGCTAGACGGGTGATCAATATCAAGCAGAGAGGGGGCTAGAATTTCATCAGTGCAGCTTACTAGTCAACAGTGAATGTTCATTGGATGTTTGAATGGGCTTTTTCAAGTAGAAATTTTCTTTTGCCGGCGGTGGACAACAGGTGAACTCAAGATGGGTTGATTTATCAGATATCCAGCTGATGATGTGCAGTGGCTAAGACAGCAAATATACGGCAAATGCCTATCTCTTATTTTCGTATGATATATTTCAAGTATTTTAATTTAACTAGCACATACGACCATAGGGTGTGGAAAACAGGGCTTCCCGTCCGCTCAGCCGTACTTAAGCCACACGCCGGCTGGTTAGTAGTATGGTGGGTGACCACATGCGAATCCCAGCTGTTGTATGTTTTTATTGTTTATTTTTTTTGTCCTTGACTGCTCCATTATCAATGTGGATCAAAGTGTAATATGTTGCTGCTTCTAGGGGTGAGAGACGCCAAGCTTAGGGTGAGTGCAGGTGAGAATACCACCCGCTTAGTGAATGGGGGTGAAAAGGGTGAGAATTAAAATCTAGGCCACTACTATGAGCCCCAAGCTTTAGGATAAATTGTGAGGGCATGTTTGACTTTATCTAATACTTTCAAACCGTATGTTAGCTTCCTTTACTTTGAATATCTTGTTTATATTTTCCCTATATCTATTACTCATGTGACCTGATGGCCCTGCCTATAAGAGACTTAAGCAGCTTTAGAAATTTGCAGAAGTACATGGCTTTACAGAAGAATACCAATAGAGCATGATAAAGAAAATATTGTCAGTTATAAGAAAAGGTCTCTAGCTACTGAGAAGAGGCACCAGCATGCCAATAACAATTGGAGAATATAAGAATCTTGTCTGCCGCAAGGTTAAGGATGGAGATATCAATTACTATGAAAAAAGATGGATGCTATCAAGAAAGGAGCCTGAAGATCAGTACTTTCAGGAGGGCAGCCCTCTTCCTCCTATCCATGTTATGGGATAAACCATAGGATAAAAGCTCAGGCATGGCCTTGGCTCCTATATAGGGCGCTAGATGCAACTGATCATTCTGATACGTTGTCTTGTACCTTTTTAGTCATGCGGTCAGGCCTATACTAGCGCATAGGTCTCCAACCCGTTACAATCCAGACTAGACTAAGGCAACATCCACGATATATCCAAATTCGCATATCCCATTATCCGCAGCAATATGATATGGATAGTAGAAGGTAGCTACAATGTGTATTTGGACCTCTTGGAGAGAGGCAACAATACAAACATAACTATATCTGATACTGCAATTTTTATGCGCGTTTTTATGTCATAGAAGATACAGAAGAGGATTTTCAACCCTTAATTATATCCATTTAAAGAATCAAGAATCAAGGAGAGAATCAACGGATCGAGAGAGATAGAGAGAATTGTCAAGAAGGCATACACTCCTTAGTAGGCTGCGTTCGTGTAGTTGATACAATTTTATTCTGCCCTTTGAGCACATATTATTCCACAAAGAACTAAAGGATAGGAAATGGATTGCTGATATAAGCTGCTCAAACAGGTTCTATCCGTGATTTAATCCTCTGCCTTTAACTTGGAACCCTAACTTCAACTTCCACTCACAGCCACTGCCGCGCTGCACCTCCATTTCCCTCATAATCTGCTCACAGTTCATCCAAATTCAGCGCCGGTTCCTCAGCCCCTTGAACTCAAAGCTCTCACCATCAGGCTCCTGCCCAGGAGGTGCATAAAATTCCCTTAGAAGGTATCAAAGCCTGTCAAACTAGACTTTATCTTTCTTTATTCTATGATTCTAGGCGATTTATAGTTACAGTATTCTGATATCTGTAAACCATGGCATGCCCAAAGAAGAGACAGGATTTCTAAAAGCTAGATAGGTGGTACTCTGCACAACATCTAAAGTCAGGACTTGCAAGGAAGAGGTTTGGATGGATCAACTTAAAAGGACTTCTAGGATACTTAGTTGGAGTTCACGCGGGAGTAATACAAGGATATTGATAATAGACTTGGAATCAGGTGAGCTGGCCGACTTACCTGAGCAGGCTTGATATTAAAGGTGAAGGAATTGTTGCAGTGAGCAAGGCTCGATTGATGTATGAAGTATGAGTGATGGCTGTTATTCTCTAAAGCTACACTAATGACATCATTTAATATTCTACCTGTTAGCAGACTGCCTGGGTCACGGGCCGGGCCATCATCTTGCAAGTCAGACTTGAGATGGGATATGGCAATAGGTATAGTCTGGCTGAGTAATGGTTGATGCATGGTTAAGTAGAGGTTGGCAATTAAAGGGACCCTTCGGATCTACCACTGTCTACTAAAATATGATTAAGTTAGATACTTCTCTTAAACATGCTTAGGCCTGTATAGCATTCTATCTTATAAAAGTACTTAATATAGACCTGTTTACTAGTATCTACTCCCAATAGCTAGGATCAAATCTCTCACCTGGCCAACTTGTACCACCTCTATAGAATACATCCCCAAACCCCCACTCAACAAGGTTATTATTATGATCCTCCAGACCAAACTCCAACTAATTCTATAACTATTCGAGGTCAAGACCACGAGCTAAAAAAGTAGCCTGCATATATTTATACATAGATAGCACTCTTTTAATTGATGCAGGAACCAATACTCATCTCAAGCATCCCATGGGACGCACCGCAGAAGACTTTGCTCTGGAAAAAAAAAAAAAACCAGCCAGAGATCCTCAACGCGCTACGGCAGAAAACGAGTGTCATGAAAGAATGATTTTTCATTTGCTGTTCACTGTGCTTCATGCAAGTAGATCTTTCAGGCATCTAACGGTGCTCAGATCAAATAATGTCTAAAATATAGGTTTGCTTGAGCTGGAGTGGGGGAAGATTGGGTTGCATCTTGGGGTGGCCCAGAGGACTGCTCCAATGCCTCTTCTTCTGTAATCAGATAATTTCGTCTATGAAGGGTACTTCTGATTAAAGCGGTTACTTAATGGAGAGATTAAAGACATGACCATACCTGTTTTAGAATCTTACACTTGCTGTTAATATTCAGGAGGGCCATAAAAAATAGATGTTCAAGTATTCTGGTGATCCATATGGAGCTATCTGCATTCTCTACAGGCTTGCTCAGTGAGAATAATACCCTTTGTCCAGCAGTTTGTCCAGCAGATATTCTCATAGAGATGTTTCCAAAACGGACTGAATCTGAATGACTGTATGGCTACTTGTGAAGCGCCTCTCAGTGAAGCAGAACATCCACAATTTGCCACCAGTTCGACAGAACTGTGGATTTATCTCCTGGCACAAGAACCTTGAGTGCCATCAATGATCGAGAAAGGAGTGGAAGCACTCGGGTTATGGATGAGCCGGCATAATAATCTAGGGACGGATTCACCGGGTTACACTTGCTCTGTTTCAGTCCTGCTGCATACAGGCCAATAATCTCACCTTTGGTCCCTGCGGGGCTTGCAGGCTAAAAAATTAGTACGGAGCGTCAGCCTGGACGTAATTACCGGCATTAACCGTCAATGATATAATCAATTAAGGTCTGATTCTCTCAATCTAGCTGTATATCTTTTCAAATTAGAGACTACGCTTCTGCTCCTGTTTGGCTTCATCCCATTCTATAGGGAGGCTTATCTTCACTTTGTTGTCAAGCCTCGTCAACCCATGAATTAGTGTATTATAAGTCCACCATATCTGCAAAGTCTGCTGGAAATTAGTTTGAGTGCAATGCCGTTATTCTACAGGTGATAAGCCCCAAACATCAGCTACCACGAAACTATCAGCTGCTCTCCCTAAGTGTCCTGCACAGCCAGATATTAACACGCTTAGTAGGATGTACCGAGTCACTATATCAGATTTTACCCTAAAGCTCTTAATATATTCCTGAAGTCGAACTGCCGAAGAACTTAGAACCGGTCCAGGCCATGCTACGCCTTATTTCCCGGACATGGATGAGGCAACATTCAGGCAATGCTGCAAGTTTGACAATATTGGTGATCGTTTTGTCCCTCCTGGGCCAGTTTATGAAAAATGGATATCGATCAAGTGAAGGAATGCCTTCTTAAAGTCTCACTTTACCCTCTTTCATCTTCAGCTTCTTCCCCAATTCTATGCCTCATTCCTCGCCAATATTCGTCACTTTGTTGTCCATGGAAGCTTCCTGACGAAGGCTCTTCTGCAGATTGGTTCGCCTTGGCGAATTTCGTGACATCGGCGGGACGGTTCGAGCTTTCAGCATCTCTGGCGCCTGTTTCTTCGCAACAGGGGTTATGCATTTTATTCAACAGAAAAGATTCCGAATTGATGAATTCATCAGAACGACTTAGTGGGTTCTATAGATACCTACAGCCTCAAAATGCTTCGCTTTCAATACGAAGTTAATGAGCTTCTCAGAGATATCTCTGGTTCAGCCAATATGAGGCTGCACCTCTACGCCCCCACGACAACCAAACAATGAGATCCTTTGACCGGCTAGATTTTCCTAACCATCAGTCTTGGGCACATGGCTCTTCCCAAGGCTCATCTTTTTTTTTTTTTCTTTTTCATTTGGATTTCTCTATTCCAAGGCTTCCTTTATATACGAGGAACTCGTCAGTTTCTGGGATTGGTGGCATATAAGTACCGAGATACCCAAACAACAAAGTGACTAACGAAGGTTTCGTCAACCTTGAAACATGCGAGCCGTTCGTTGGCCTGTAGAATCTCCTTTTCATAAGTTCATAAGTCTCGTGTTGGCACTTTCGTGGGATTAGTGCTGCTAATAGCGCGTGATATTTAGGTTTGTGCTCTTATTGCTTTTGTCGGTGATTTAGTATGTTCCCCCCACCCCCTTTCTTTTCCTTTTTCTTTTCTTTTCCCTACTGAGGGGTACTCAAGTTAATGTCATTCAGTTTGAGTTCAAAGCTGGGGAAGCCCGGAGATGGTGGTTTGGCTCTCTAGGTCTTCGTCGACCGGAGAACTTAGCCAGAATGCCGTGTGTATACAAACCCTATATATCATACAAGAGGTATTATAGCGAGCGTGCACCTGACTTCCAACATAGATTATAGTCCTGCCAGGCCTATAAATCCTCCTCAAGCACCCCCCGTTCCTGCTTGGCTCTCCGCCTGAAATAGCGTACTAGCCTCCAAGAAGACTCTCCCCGAGGTCCTTTTGGGCCTCGTGATAATCGCCTTCGACACCAGCTCCTTCCGAACAACTCTTCATCGGCATGGCGTATCCCTGCTCTACCGGTGCCTCTTAAAACTGGCCCAGTGTTCCTGTGTTCAGCATGAGTATGACAACGGATCGAACCGCCTTAGGGTCTGATATTAGATTATCCCAGTTCCTTGTCTGTGCTGGGCATAAATAGACGCCTGTAGACGGTTCATATTGCATTGATGCATGATTCAATGTAGTGCCCGCTGTTTCAAATGGGATTATAGATGCGCAATTGGCGCGTGAAGGAAAGCTTACACAGCAAGGAACATTGCAAAGACTCGGTGGATACGTGGCGAGCCTTGTAATACCTATAATGAAGGGGGAAATAGAGTGGTGCTGACGTTCAATTGTATACCTATAGCTGCGCATGGTGAGCTATGAAATCTCTCTCCTTCAGCCAGTCATTGACTGCGTCGAGAGGGCCCATTGGCACAAGGGGGTGCCGGGCCGTAAAAAAAAGTATGAGGGATTAACTCGAATTTGCTTTGGACTTACTGCAGGCCTTACATCCTTAGACTCATACTGTGGCATCCAGCTTTGGCCAATCGGGCTAATCCTCCTCTGCAAAGAAATAGCAAGCGGCACAAACGCCATGCATAAGCGGGCTTCATTCTGTGTCACTACGCCTAGGGCCTGTCCAATCATGCAATCCCCTTCTTTTTCAACCTGCGCCAGCAATCACCCCTTTTCTCTGCTCTTCTTTCAACTCACCACGCTCCATGATTATGTCTTTCATTGCTTCTGGAGCTCAATGCGGCCAACATCTCTTCTGGTTTACGCAGCGCCCCTCCTACCGGCCGCCGGCGCCCAAAGACCCTACATTATGAACTGGTCTACCCAGTCCTACGGGCCAGACGGACCCTGGCAGGCAGTTGAGATCGAAATCGGAAGCAATAGACAGCCTATTGCCCTCTACCCGGGCGCCGCCTACTACGCCAGTACAATCCTCGCCGACTCGGTATGCACCAACACAACCCTATCCGCGACGTGCTACGCGGCGCAAGCAGGCACATACAACCAAACCGAGTCCAGGACATTGATCTCACCGCAGGGATCCTCCAACGCCAGCTCGGCCTGGAACATTTTCTACTGGAACGTGCAGGGCGGAAGCCGACAGGCGGTTGTCGGTGACCAGGTAACGTGGGGAGAAGAAGCGACAATCCCAAACGTCAGCCTCACAGTCATCTACGACACCTACCAGACATACCCCAACGGACGCTCTTATCCGGTCAACGTGGGGAACCTGGTGCTCGGGGCTCCGCGGCTGCGCGATACAGCCTCAGGT
Organism: Aspergillus spinulosporus; assembly: GCA_003574815.1. Classification (NCBI taxonomy): domain Eukaryota; kingdom Fungi; phylum Ascomycota; class Eurotiomycetes; order Eurotiales; family Aspergillaceae; genus Aspergillus; species Aspergillus spinulosporus. Next base: position 700,627 of record QPHH01000009.1, on the reverse strand, counting down.
CTGAACATGAATACGCTCGCCGCATGGTTGTACACCTCCAATCACATCCCCTCATACTCCTACTCAATGCACATCGGATCGGTCTCCCCCCGGATCCCCGGCTCTCTCGTGCTGGCCGGGTACGAGAGCACGCGGCTTCTCGGCGAAGCAAGCAGCCAGCCCGTCGCCGCTTCAACAGGGGTCCTGCAGATCGTATTAAGGGACATTGGCCTCGGGGTCGCAGAAGGCGCATCACCCTTCCCTTCCTTCACAACCAGTCACCGCGGCGGGCTCTTCCTCGATGACGAACATGAAAATGGCGGAATGGTCCTGCCGCGCCTCGTAAGCATCGACCCTACAAAGCCATACATGTATCTTCCCGAGGCGACATGCAACGCCATCACCGCCTTCTTCCCCGTCTCTTTCGACACAGGGCTGGGGCTCTATATCTGGGATGTGCAGAGTGCTGAGTATGCGAGGCTCACCGCGTCACCGGCGTACTTATCATTTACGTTCAATAAAGACGGATCGTCTGCACGCGGGCAGAACCTTACCATCCGGATCCCGCTGCAGTTGCTGACGCTGACCCTGCAGGAGCCGCTGGTGCAGGGGGAGAATCTTACGTATTTTCCCTGCTTTCTGTCGACCGATACGCCGGTGCTAGGTCGAGCATTCCTGCAAGCAGCCTTTATCGCGGTGAATTGGGTGGAAGGACTGGGGAACGGGACATGGATGCTTGGTCAGGCGCCGGGTCCTGCACTGTTTGACTCGGGAGATGGTGCAGATGATGAAAATGTTACACCCATAGCGGTGGACGATAGGACTCTCCGTGGGTCTGGTGAAGAGTCATGGGCCGCCAGTTGGACTGGGTACTGGACGCCTCTGCCGGGTGGAACAGGTAATGGGACGGATACGCATAGCAGCGGCGGCCTTTCTGTCGGAGCGAAAGCAGGGATCGGTGTTGGGGCGGGTGTGGCTGGTTTGATCATTGCCGGTATAGCAGGTTGGGCTTTGATCTTGCGGCGTAGAAAGCAAGGCATCGACGCCGCATCGGGGAAAGAAGGCCATAGACAGCTTGTTACAGAGTTGCCCGCAGGGGGTACTCACAGTCAACTGCTGGAGCTGGCAAGTGAAGGTACAGCGCGCCCTCGAGAGGTGGAGGCGAAAGACCATGTACGGCATCATGAGCTTGAATAAAGAACAAGTATATAAGTACAAGATCTAAACAATGTCAGCCAACCAGATACACTCTTACGGTCCCGGTTCTGCTTAGGCATTGCTTGAGAGCCTCATAACTGGTAGTCTCCAGGACTTTTATGGCGAGTTGGTTTCACGCCCTAAACACATCCTCTATCAATTATTCATTGGGGTTTTGCCTGGACTCAGACAAACTCATCTGTCCTGAGAAAACTCTAGTCTGTGATCTTCTAAACTCTGAATAGAGCTCTGTATTCGCCAGATTTCATGTCCAGCAGAGGTGGAATGGGCTTCTATTGTTCACTACTCGTAGCGTCTACCAATATTCGTTGCCTTGAGCCTTAGAGCAGTCATGAAGCCCACATATCAGTAAAGAATGCTTGTTCAAGGTCTCCTATGGGTAGAAGCCAAGCATTCAGCACAGCCCTAGGTAGTATCAACATAGGAGATATCTTGGATCGATCATGACAATTAGACTCCCAAGTGGAGTCGAACAACGATGCACTTAATCGGCATCAAAACAGGACCTTAAGAGGTTAAAGCCTCTCAGATAGACGCCTGAGCCGAAGTTAAGTAAAGGACTGATGTTTTGTGCATTGTAGAACAGTATATCATCTTAAGGCCTGAGTAAAAAAATGGCCCTCGCCATTAAGGTATTTAATGTATGACACCCTTACTACCTATATCTTGTGACAGCTGCACTGGGATGACTTATCTATTCAAGTAATAGAAGCAATTCCTGCCGTTACGGGGCCAATACATAGTTAACCATATTCATCGATCCTGTTCTGCGAGTCTTCACAAGAATTGCTGCACTGGAGGCTGAATTCAACCGCGGATTAGCTTCACTGCTCTTCGATATATGATAGACCACAAAAAACACTGTATGCTTCATCTTTCATGTTGGAGATAGTGGCTTTATGGTTTCATGAAGCACCAGAACGGCTTGCGTGTTATTCTTATCTTTAAAAATTCCATTTCATGTAGAACCAAAGTACCAATAGGTAGTGGAGCAAGAAAGAAGCTGGTGAGAAAGGTGATCCACCCACTAAAATCTGACATAGGGCATCGTTTATCAGAGAAATAATAAGCAAGATTTTATAATCTAAATATGGAGATCACTACATAATGGAGTGGAGGTTAGCTCTGGAACTTGTTGAGCTGTCCGGGTCATCAGCCAATATAAATATGAGCCACCTTATAAACTCTTTCATTGCCATATTCTATCTCCTCTTATTTTGCTCATAGATCCCTTGACTCTCAGCGGCCGAACAGTCCCGATCATGTCGCAAACGGAAGCCAGTCGGTTCGAAGTGAGAGAAATACACACGCAAGACGAGTACGCTCGCCTGGTTGATGTCCTCTGGACTGCCAATTTCCACCCCTACAAGCAAGCACATCCGTATTTCCCTATTCAGCCCAAAGAAGAGCTAACCATAGTGCAGTCCTGTCTTCACAGCCGTCCACCCCGTCACCGGCCATACCCCCGAAGACCGCATCCGAGACAAAGCCCTCGATACCGCGATACGCTGGGCAGCCCACGAGCGCAATCCCACCTCTCACTTTATCTATGTTATTGACACAGAGACTGACCGCGTCGCCGGTGGCTGCGAGTGGCTGATCTTCTACACGAATCCGTTCCCCAAGGGGCCCCAGCCGATCCCTTGCACTTGGTATCCCGAAGGCTCCGAGCGAGCCGAGTACACCAGTGCATTCCTCAGTCAGGCGTTCTTCCCGCGGCAGTGTTGGTTCCAGAGACCGCCTGCTGGTGCGTTGCTCCCGTCATCTATCTGCCCTCGCCAGATAATTGGGACGTGAGTGTACTTCAACTAACGCTAGGGTACCTTTTGTGGGGCACCAGGTGTAAACGCAATGGGCGTCCACCCAGACTATCGCCGGCGCGGCATCGGCCGGCTCCTCATGCAATGGGGTCATGATCGGATCGACCCGCTGGGATACGAGAGTTTCATTGAGGGGAGCCCGATTGGGCGGTGGCTGTACGAGGAATGCGGATACCGGCGGATGGTGAGCTTGCATATCGATCTGGACAAAAAGGATCCGAGTGAGGAGTGGTCAAGGCTGGTGTATGAGTGTCGGCCGCCGGCAATTTTGCTCCTATGGAGGCCACCCAGGGGGGAATGGACGGAAAAGGTGCCTGATGGACCTTGGGCTGTTACTTCGGAGACGTGGGCTTGATGAGTATATACCTACCAATCTCCTGAGAGCTACTGGATTAAATATTGGTGAATGGGTTCTTAGATGATGAAATACTGTGTCGTTGTTGGTTATGACTGGCAAACTAGCGCTGGCATGACGTTGAAGGGTTCTATCTGTCTGATTTATTATGGATATGGATTATGTCTTGATTCTGCGCTGTGGACAGGACTCTGGCTGATGAAGATTTGATCACAAGGCCTTCCAGAGCCCAGTGGATCTGCTGGCGAACATGTTACATTCGTCTTCACTGTTAGCCTTACAAATAGACGACGGAGCCTATCGAGGTCTACTATGTGGGGAGGCTAACAAGATTAGAATCCAGCCCTAAAAGGCATTAGACATGCGGATCATTCGTTCGCAACAGTGCGTTGATACTCCGATAGTCGCCCTTCAGCAAGCTGAAGATATGCTATCCATGGCTGATATTGCGAACAGAATTGACAAAGTGGATTCCAGGATGGAGAGGCAGCACATTGGAGATCCATTATGTCTTTAATGAAAGTCTTGTCTATTTGCACTCATTTCCGTTGATGACGGGTTTACTAGTTATTTGGATGAGTATGCTTCCCAATTTGCATTATCCTACAGGCTTTATTACGACTTGATAACATGTACTCTGCAGGGTCGAGCCCAAGGAACTGATTAACAAACACAAGTGAAGTGAACAAGCTAAACTGTCGCCGATAAGTCCAGTTCAGAGAGCTATCCCAGTCGTATACGACGATTGCTAGTAGCTTTGACCCTGTCCTTCACCAAGTCCACCTCCTAAGCAATAACATCCGGGTGTACAATATGTAAATATGCCCGCACTCTTCAGTCTCACAAAATGCGTGTACGGATAGCAGCAACTGCTCATTCTGCAGATCTATCTCAACGCCTTCCCACCAGTCCAAAACTCCAGAAAGCCGCCCTCTGCTCTTCCGTGCCATTTCCCCGGCAAGAAAGATAAAGGTATGTGAAGAGCTGTTCTACAGATGTCAATCCCACATACCAAACCCGGATAGACGAGCTGACCATTGTTAGACCTTGATTCTAACTCTGAACAGCATTAGATTGACTCTCTTCTGCAGGTTGCGCCCCGAAAAAGAAACAGTCTATATCAAACAAAGCGCCTTGGTAGATACAGAGTGTGGTAAGGTTACTGTCGGGAGTGCATACGGCATTTGAGCCGATTAGTTCCATGTAGGGATTGTCAAAAGATTGATACCACCAATGACTCAATCCCAAGGGATCCAGCTGGTGAAGAAATAGTCACTCCCTACAGCTAGGGCCGCCCAGATGCATTATAAATGAGGTTCACGGAGTATGCGCGAGGGCACCCTTGCCGCACGAAGTCAGTAGGAGTATCCTCAGGCTGAGACCACGCGAGGACGTATTTCTCAAATATGGTCAGAGACGTTCAGTTAATTGATGGACACGGAGATGCAACTGTACTTGAGACATATTTGTTGCAATATATGATGTCGGTTATTGCCGCCGGGTAATCGGGACAATTCAGAATGCAGTCAAAGAACAAGAATGAGTCTATAAAGATTTGTATATAAGTCCCGCCTTGCTAATCTCTGCTACCTCTGCTACCATCACTCCTCATCCGGCCAGTACTCATCCGGCATATCCTGGCCAGTCCACGGGTCAAAGAACTCGTAGTTGCCGCCACTCTTCCCCGGGATAGGCAGCACGTCGACCCAGATACGCCCCTGCTTGTTTATTCCTGTCTTCACTACCTTACCCACCCCGATATAGACATCCCGCTTCGGCGCCTTTGGCGGGCAGTACCGTCCAGGGTACTCCTCGCCGAGCTGAGGCCTGCGGTGAATAGCAGGGAGCTCCCGCCAGCGAGCAGGCAGGTTTCTGCGCTCACTCTGGCTGCAGGCCATGCCAGGAATCGGATTGCTCGGCAACTCGTCCATCCCCTCCCGAGTGACGGGGTGGAAGAAGTCATAATCACCGCCGCTCTTCCCAGGGATCGGCTCGACATAGATATAAAACGCGCTGAAATTTGCGTATTCGGAGACAAACCCGACGGTGACGACCTTACCCACGCCAGCAAACCACTGCCCATCGGGCGCAAAATACGCACCGGAATGCTCCTGTCCTAAGTGTGGTTGTGCACGCGCCGTCATTGGAATGCGCGGGAGCTGTCCGTACCAGTGTTCAAGATAATTTGACCGTTTCTTCCGTCTGGGCCGGTCCTTGTTCTCATGCTGCTGCGTCTCCAGACTCCCCGAATAAGGAGACCGCGGCAGGTCTTCCACAGCAATATCGTGGTAAGACGACAATTCCCAGAACGGAAGTCCACCGCGCACCGGCATAGGTTCGACGTAGTAGCTGCGTGTGGTATGGCCATCTTTCTCCAGAATGGGCGTGACAATCCTTCCGACCCCCATATGGCTTACTTGCCTTGCAGATTCGTAAACGCCAAATGCCACATCGCCGGGCTTCAGGCCTTGCTTTTTTTCAAACTGACCCCTGTCACGCTGTTTGTTGTTGCCCTCCCGCTTCCGATGGCCTTTCAACCGCGCCGGATACTGGTCACGCGGCATGTCTTTGTTGGTGAAGGGGTCAAAGAAGTCCCATCTGCTGCCTGGCAGGTCATGTACCGGCTCGACATTGACGTAAACACTGTCGTCGTGCGTGATGCCGATCTCAACGACTTTGCCGAATCCGAAGTAGCGTTGTCCATTGGGGGCCTTGTACCATCCGGCGTAGATGCGTGCGAGTTTGGGGTACCGCCGGTCCCGTGGGCTCTAATGAGGGCCTCTATTCGTTCGCTGGCTGACATATCGGTGAGGTTGATACCCGTAAGGACGTTAATTAATTGTAAAAATAATGTGAACTGGGATTAATTGAACAGATACTTCTTATAATCGAGGATCAAGCCTTATAAGCGTCGAGAATTGGGTCTTACAGCTACAAAGGATCAAGGTCTCTTGGAGATATATCAAACGCTAGAGCACTGTTTCATGTCATTTTAGATTGTTACTTGAGGTATCTCTTTGTCCTTGTCTCCAACAGCAAAGTATCATCACATCCGTGTCTCTTTCTTCTCTTTCTCTGTACATCTATTTATACAACCTACAATTTACCGTCTTGTGTGTCTGGACTTTCTTCGTCTGTACCCTCTTCTAGTTCCCCTCCCACCTTGTCCTTGTCTACCTACTGATGGCTCGCGGTAGCTATCCAGCCACTGGATGCCGGCCCCATAGAAATGAATGATTTGTTTGTACCGCTCGCTTTCTAGCAAACTGCTCGACACCTTTTCAACGTCGCTCTCAATCTTTCTGCTCGCCTCCTCTCTACCGTTTGGTGCCTCCAGTCCTCTAAAGCCTGTATGAACCTCACGGCAGCGTGTGCGGTACGTTTGCACCGCCAACCTGAGCTGTTTGCTGAGGAAGGGTCTGAAATACCTTGAAACTAGAGATACGTATATAAACTTATGCAATGTCCCGTGAGGTCCTGCAATAATCAT